>JAQQZR010000007.1:22062113-22081449 GCA_030068235.1 Notoglanidium macrostoma
CTCTCCATCCCTCTCTCTCCCCCCTCTCTCTCTCACTCTCTCTCTCTCCTGCTCTCTCTCCTGCTCTCTCCCCCCTCTCTCTCTCTCCCTCGCTCTCTCCCCCCCTCTCCATCTCTCTCCCTCTCCCTCTCTCTCCCCCCTCTCTCTCTCACTCTCTCTCCCTCTCCTCTCGTCACCGTGGTGCCCTGTGCAAAAGATTTATTAATGGTTTTTGAAAAATACCAGTGATTTCATATAAGTTAATGGGCTGCAGATGGGCCGGATTCAAACCACTCGGTCAGAAAATATGTCCCAAAATTGCTGCGCTTTCTAATATCGGCAGCATTCCGGGAGCCGACAGGGAATAAACCAGAATGGAGCACAAATGCACCTTTCATATTTTGTAGGGCGGCTCAGAATCTGCACTCCGTAGGTGATAAAAATAAAAAAATAAATAAAAATTGGGACGGCGGCACGGATTCAAATCAGCTGAAGAGATGGAGCACACATCCATCTTAATGCTGCAAAGGAAAGAGAGTGTAGGACGAGAGAGAGAGAGAGAGAGAGAGAGACAGACAGAGTGACAGACAGAGAGTGAGAGAGAGAAAGAGAGAGAGACAGAGTGAGAGATAGACAGAGAGCGTGAGAGAAAGACAGACAGACAGAGAGAGAGACAGACAGAGAGAAAGAGAGACAAAGAGAAAGAGAGAGAGACAGACAGAGAGAGTGAGAGAGAAACATACAGAGAGAGAGAGAGAGACAGAGACAGAGAGACAGGAGAGACCTGCGCTGCTACTCTGCATTGTAACCATTTATTATTATTATTTTTTTTTTCTTTTCAAATAAGTCAAATTTCATATCCATCTAGCCATAAAGCACCGCTGCATTTCATACAAACAGCTCAGTGAGGGCTGCATGAAGCTCGAAGCGTGTCCCTGCACACGTGATCACGTTTTCACATGACGACACATTTTTATATCATGTGTGCATTCTGACTTTGTGAAATTGCACATGAAGTCAAGTACATGCGAATTATGTGATCATGTGTGAAAATAAAATCTCTTACAAACACACACACACACACACACACACACCCATGCAAAGAAAGAAAGAAAAACACACATACTGTACATACATACCTACATTCAGTGGATATAAAAAGTTTACAAACCCTGTTACAACTGCAGGGTTTTGGGAAAACAAAGGCTTTAAAAAGACTAAAACGTTCAATAACCTGGTTTCGTAAGTATGCACACCCCTTAACTAGCATTATTCTTAAAGCACCTTTTGCTTGTAATTCAGCACAAGATTCTACCAACTTCTCTTCATTTGGAAATTATATTCTACCCTTCCTTGCAAAAATGATCCAGATCTATTAAATTGCAAGCGGATCTCCTGTACACAGCCCTCGTCAAGTCGTTCCACGGGTTTTGGATAGGATTTAGATCCGGGCTCAGACTGCGACGTTCCAAAACTTTGATCATCCTGTTCTGAGGACGTTTCCTTGGTGACTCAGATTTGTGCTTTGGGTTATTGCATTATCATGCCGGAAGGTGAAATTTTTCTTCATCTTCAGCTATCTTACAGAGGCCTGCAGATTTTGTGCCAAAATAGACAGATATTTGGAACTACCCATGATTCCCTGTATCGTGACTAGACCCTCAATCCCAGCTGAATAGGAACAGCCTTATAGCATGATGCTGGGGGTTTCTTGGCAGCCTCCCTGATAAAGTTTCATCGTTTCCTTTTCTGATGTTTTTCTTGGTAATGCCAGTGTGGTGCCACATTTCATCCACTTGTCGATAACAGCCTTTACGGTGTTCCATGGTACAGCTAATGTTTTGGAAATTCTTTTGTACCCGTCTCTTGATCGATGCAATTCGATAGTGAGATCCTGTACGTGCTTTGTAAGCTCTTTGTGCACTCTGATCTGATGACTCTGATATAATAGCTACTTTTGCGCATGAGTTGTAAATGTGATTTAATGTGAATGTGGTTCATTCTGAGCACAGTCGAATGCTCTACTATAAAAGGGTGTACAAACTTGTGCAACCAGGTTATTGTAAGTTTTTTGGGGTTTTTTTTTTTCCCCCTAAAACTGTTTCAGTTGTCTAATTCTAAATTGTCTAAATTCAAATTTTGAATTTTGTTGCTTTATCACATTAAAAACTCTGACATTAATTGTCTTCCTTGATTATTTTCCTACATCATGAATACAGACGAAAAGAAAGAAAGAAAGAACATTTCGCATGCTGAAAAATGAATACAACTGAAATGCGACACCAAAGATGCCTTTCTTCTTTCCAGGCACAGAGAACGTCCTGCAGTTCTGTTCATTTTTTCCATGTTATTTTCCTTAGTTGTATCATATTATTTCTTTCTTTCTTGTTCTTTTGTGGGTTTTGTTTTTTTTTATGTACTTATATACAATTCTGCTGTTTTTTTTTTCCTTTTTCACTCAGCAGATCTGAATGATTCCCGCTCAAGTTCATAAAGACGGCAAGAAGCTTTTTCCATCTTCCACTCGTCCTCTATGCATTTAAATAATTTCTAACACCCTATCTCAAAGTTCATCTATCGATCACAATCGCTGCATCTTGCTTCAGCTCAGGCGGAAGAAAAATATATAATATTGATAAAAATCTCCTTTATTTGCTAATGTGGGATTTATCATGAGACGGACCTGCAGCTTTCCTCGTCGATGTTTTTAAACAGCTGATGTAGAAGAGCTCTGAAATGACCGGAGCGCTCAAACTCCAAGGTTACTGGAGCAGGGTTTCTTTTAAAACTCCTGAAATAAGGTGTTTTGTGGGTTTTGTTTTTTTTTCACTTAAACACTATATATATTAAGGCAGAGGAATAAACAGAGAGAAGTTAGCGCATCAAAGAGTCCGGAGCTGCAGCCGAGTCGTGTCTTTGAGCGCTGAAGCCGGGGAGATGTTCCTCTCGCTTCACAGCTCCTCTCCGCTTCTCTCTCTGGATTACCAAAATGCCTTTGAATCCCCAAAACCCACCCGCTCTCATCCACACACTTCCTCCGCTTCCGATTTCCAGGCCGAGGTCCCGTCAGGGGAATGCAGGAGCACAGGGATGAGGCTTTCACCCACTGATGGGATTTCTGAGAGGGATGCAAACCTGAAGAGCAAAAGAAGAAGAAGAAGAAGGAGGATTAAGGATTAAGTCTCCTCACTGACTTTAACACCTGTACGGGATGTTAATTCTCCGCGCGAGGTAAGATACGTGTAAAAAAAAAGAAAGAAAAACAGTTCTCTCTGCTGCGTTAACAAGAAAAACATTAGGAGCATTTTGTGAGATACAGAAAAAGGAAAAACTACGATGAAAGAAGGAAGCAGCTGGTGTGTGTCTATTAATATTACTGTTTTAGTGTGTCAGAAAACTATTTTATAATAGTAATAATCACCCCCCAAACCACCAAACAACCCAACACTCACATGTGAAAACACACCAAAACCCACGCCGCTAAACCCAACACAAGTGTTAGTGATGAGCAATCATAATGAGGTAAATATATTTGCAAATCTTTGTCTTTTATGCCCAAAATGTTTTATTTGACAGTAAAGAAGAGTGAGATTTGCCTTCTGTAAAGCAGAAACGAGTGTCACATTTGCGAAAGAAGTGGAATTAGGAATCATGTGTTTTACATGTAATGCCCAACACAGCGCAAAGGAAATGCTCAGCTCCGATTTAAAATCCTGTCACTGTCACATAATTGGATGTAAATGAATGCATGCAATCAAGCTAAATTGGATGCACTCATACTTAATTTCTTCACTTTCTGTGCTTCATGTCCTCACTAATGAGTGCATTAGAGATGCTGCGCACTGTGTGTAAAACCAGTTGTCATTCCCTTTTTATATTGTTTCGCTGTTCCAATTAGCCGAATGTGGAGAGAAATGATAGGACATCAGCACCCTACATGCACACACACATACACACACACACACACAAACACACACTCACACAAACACACACACCATGACAGTGAACATAGTCAAGGATTAAATTAAGATTCTGAAGGTGAGGGAGCTTTACGTCTTTCGTCGGTGCCAAAACTTTTGGAACTGTACCATTCGATTGAAACTTGAAATTTTCAAGACTGATATGATTAAAATGAGTTTTTAATATTCCTGTTTCTGTCCTAAAGACATAGCGACATTCTGTTGCGTTCTCCATTCTGATTGGTTCAGAAGGTGTTGATTAATTTTCTATAACAGCAGCTCGGACAGTAGTGCAGCTACTACGGTAATGTGGTTTCTATGGTAACGGCTCATTCACTAGGACTTGTTCTGCAGGTGCTCGACACAAACTGATTAAGAACTGTGTCTACGTAATCGCTGATTTAGCGAAGTCTTCTATGAGGAACCATTTATTTAACGCTTATTGAAGGAATCTCAGATTTCTGACAACTTCAGCAGTTTATGCTTTACGGTTTCTTGGTCATACACCAAGCCACATTTATTTTTGTCTTATAAGAAAAAAAGAGTGGCTGTCGACGGAACGACTGTTTATAGCTGCAATCATATAAGTGATGCTATGCTATGGGAACTAACTTGTTTTTCACAACACTAAATGTTACTATAAATGGATAAAAAGTATGTCATGTATAAATAAATAAAAAAACCAAATCACAGCAAATCACTGTGGTATGAGAGGAATAAACCACTTTGCAGTGAGTTGTTATAAGAAAATAATCAACTTCAGATTGGTATATCAGTAACTGAGCTTCATTACTCCACCACTCCAATCACTGTTGATTATTTTCCTGTGATCGCACAACGCAGAGTGTTTCATGTGGACGCTTGTTCAGGAAAGAAGTTTGATGCGTGTTCCTGAGAGTTAGCTGATAGGGGTCTAATATCGGTGAGATGGTCACTGCTAATTGAGCTTCACTTATTTCTTCGTCATGTATAAACAGGATTGTCAGAAAGGTCAATAATTTGCATCGACATCAACAGTTTAGCGCTGATCGAAAGAAAAGTTTTCCTCGGCTCACTGTGGAGCGAGCGAGAGAATGCATGCGGAAGCAACAGGAAGCGAAAGAAGCCTACCTCGTCTGATCAGATTATGCCACAAGCTGATGATGCTAATTAACCAGGGCAAATTTGCATTAGTGGATTATGTAATGGGCTGGATGCCAAGTGGAGCGGCGGGGAATTGGCTAACTAAGCGTGGCACCAGCTAAAGTCGCAGCTTTACTGGAACGCTGCCTGGCCACTTCATGCCATCGCGCCCGTGCCCGATCATGCAGAAAAGCCAGAAACATCAATTAGACAGTGATGGGTAATTGTGTGGGAGGAGGGCCTAGTGGCACCAGGGACCCCGTTAAATGTCCTTAGGCAGCCTCGCGTCTCTGCTCATTTTAATACTTATCAAACGACATGCCTGTACTCGCTAATGCACTCAGACAGACAGTTAAACACACAGATTAGGATGATGATGATGATCAAATGAGGCTTTTAGAAAGAAGAAGAAGAAGAAGAAGAAGAAGGAGGGGTAAAGGAAGAAATGTGGTGAAGACTTTGGATCACTTTGGAAAGTCATATCACGAGCAAGTGGCGTGCTCTGGATCTTAATGCATAGTCAGTTAAAATCAGTATATCAGTACATCGTGCAGTTAGAGGAAAATAATCAGCGACAGGGTGGTGTGATGAAGCTGTCTTCGTGTTCATCATTTTCCTATAATAGCGGCGCGCGAAGTGTTGCGTTTCTTTCACAATACATCAATTTGCAAACACAAACAATTTTCTGTTTATTAAAGAATAACATACGTCTTACTGTTTATAGTGACGTTTAACGTTGTCGAACTTATGCCAAACAAGTCAGGAACACTCGTTCGCTCACCAGCCTCTCTGCTTTCTTTCTCTTGAAGTTAGTAAACCGTTACCGAGGCCGAGACGTTACCGTGTCACGTTACCGAGAAACCGTAAAAAACGTGTAAACTTAAAATTTACAGCTTGTGTCTGACACTGGAGACCCCTTCCATAAATAGAAATTTCTAATTCTAATTGTTCAGTGATATACGCAATAAAACACTTCAGGATGTGTAAGAGAAAAAACTACTAAACGTCAGAGCAGTAACCGTTACTAGCTACAACAAAACACATCACCTCGTCGCTGATTATTTTCCTAAAACGGCACCTCCTGAAGTGATTTATTCCTCACCTAAGGAGATCACCAGTTTGAGTTCTTTATAGAAAGGCACTTACATTTCTCTACAGCGGAATGAATTTTGTAGATTGTAATGATTATTAGGCGAGAAGTCCAGAAGTCATCGAGCAGTCGTGTACACGCCTTATGACTTCTCCTGCCTCTAATGATGCTCGCCGGAAAACAGAGAGGAATTTATTCGTGCGAAAGCACCTACACGCTTCTGAAGCTGAATTTGTACGAGAATATCGGCAGGACTCTGTCAGACGCGTCCTGCGGCTAACAGGAGGGAGGAAACAAAAACGTACAGGAATGAAGGAAAAGCACAAAGCCTTCGCCCTCAGCCCAGGTTCAAGCAGTGGAAGCTGCAGCTTTGCCTTCATCCCTTCATTCCTCCATCTCGCTGACCCCTCAGCAGGCACGGAGCAAGCCAGGACCTCATGGAGCGCTGATGTCCACTCACTTCAGGCCTTTCCCGGGATGCCCCTGACTCTAATTGGTCGGGACGAGGTTTTTGCGTCCGTGTAATTCTTGCATGTTAATGCTCCCATGGTAACCTTGTTGCGTCTAATGGCTGCCCAGCGAGATGCATTTTCGACTGCATTACCTCTTATCGAGTTACAGAGCCCCACCTTTCCAAATAAGATAAATTTAATTGATCCAGTCTATAAAAATCATGCGCCGCAGTGAACGCCCCCCAGGTTCCAGGCTTCTCTTGCTTTATTTATTCTCTCTGTTTTCGCCGCTCAGGTCGAGCGCACCCTGCATGTGGCGCAGGAAAATTAGGTTTATTCAACTCCTTACAAAGAGGAGGGACAGCGGAGAGAAAATTCAAAAGGCTTCAAAATTAGATCAGTGGTCGCAGCAATCAATCAAAGGCCGGGCTCCTAGGCCGCGAGGCTCGGGAGGAGATGTGAAATGAACCTTTAAAACAGCAGGCTCTTGGCCCACACTTCGCTCTTCCAAGCAGGGTAGAAGATGACTAACAATGCTTAACACTCTTTCCACTGTGCTGCGAAAACATGCTGAAAGTTGAAACACATGCACACAACCACACACACACACACACACACACACACATTAAGCCCCATACCATACAGAATAAAAAAAAACTACAACAAGCAAACCTTGTAGAGCAAATGTGTTTAGCGTTTAAAAATTCCAAATATGTAGAACGTAATTTCACTGAGTTGCCGCGCTACAGCGTGGCCTTAATTTCAGACTCAGTGCTAGTTAATCCTGTTATTACATGCTGGAGTTATTGCGCTTACTACAGCAATGCACACGTAGCTTAAATAAATACATCAGCTTCAGCGTGAAAAATACACAGACTTCATAAAAAACTGTAGTGGAACATTTGAAAAGCAGATTTCCTGCTAAAAGAACGTTATGTAAGGAAAAAAAACACTTTGTGTCATGCTGTTATAAGAAAATAATCAACACCCTGTCGTTACTGTTATGTTGGATGTTTTCCTACAGGTGCACATCCCGAAGTGTTTTATTCCTCTTATATGGCATCACTTTACAGAATTAAAATGAGTACTTGGTTTTCTAACTTACATATCATACCTTTTATCCTATTATAGTTACATTTCAAGCTGTGGAACGTCTGAAAAAACAAGTCACTTACATTGTAATAGCTATAAACAAGCAGTCGTTCCCTTACCGGCCTCTCTTTACACGTTAACATTGGACATCGGAGACTCCTTAGATAAATGTTAAATAAATAACTTCTCAGAGAAAATTTCACCACATCATTGATTGTTCTCAGAAAACACACAAGCTAGGTTTACATGGACAATAATAATATTAATAACTGCATTCAAGCTCGATCAGAATCAAATTTTCTCCTGTAAACAGAATTGAATCAGATTGAAAGAGTAACCTGCTGCACGTGTTCAGGTCGCCTTCCTGCACGTCCGGGTTCTTTGTAGTCTCGCGGTAACGGTGTATACAAAGCCACACGCTGCTTCCTGAATTCTGCTGATTTGCGCTATCTATGGACATATGATACTTAGCAGTTGCGTCTTAGGCTTAAGGTTTAGCGTTAACGTTAAACTTTAAGTCTTAGGGTTGAGTTTAAGGTTAGGTTTAGGGTTAGGTTTAGGGGTAGGTTTAGAGTTAGTGTTAGGGGTAGGGTTAGAGTTAGTGTTAGGTTTAGGGGTAGGTTTAGAGTTAGGGCTAGGTTTAGGGGTAGGGTTAGAGTTAGGGCTAGGTTTAGGGGTAGGTTTAGAGTTAGTCCTAGGTTTAGGGGTAGGTTTAGAGTTAGGGCTAGGTTTAGGGGTAGGTTTAGAGTTAGGGGTAGGGTTAGAGTTAGTGTTAGGTTTAGGGGTAGGTTTAGAGTTAGGGCTAGGTTTAGGGGTAGGGTTAGAGTTAGGGCTAGGTTTAGGGGTAGGTTTAGAGTTAGGGCTAGGTTTAGGGGTAGGTTTAGAGTTAGGGCTAGGTTTAGGGGTAGGTTTAGAGTTAGTGTTAGGTTTAGGGGTAGGTTTAGGGTTAGGGCTAGGTTTAGGGGTAGGTTTAGAGTTAGGGCTAGGTTTAGGGGTAGGTTTAGAGTTAGGTTTAGACTCTGCTATTGATTCACGCCACTGTAGCAATTTTTTTCAACAATGTCATCAGAACACCCAGAAGTATTGAACGATAGTTCCAAGATCTAATAAAGTTTAAAAAGGGTATATTAAGCAATAAAAAAGACATCTGAGCCAAGATAAATTTGCTAGTAAATCAGAAGAGGCAGCAAAGTTACAGCTCTGTACAGGACGGCATTTCAAGACAAATGATCTTGTGCTCATCTTCTCCTGTTCAGCACTGCTACCAGGAGGTCTCTTTCCTGTTGTTGATGGATAAAAGACAAGATAAGATTGGCTGAAATACTCGCCAAGTCCACCTTTATGGAGCAGGGACGTATAAACACGCACGTCTAGCCTATACGATCACTTTCGTGTTAGCGGTATCATCGGAAAAGCCGATTGGAACGAGTTGGTTCCGAATGTAAAAAAAATGTGTCCAGTTGACAGATTAAGCATTCTTTCTTCAACCATAACGTGGAGAAAATGTTTTGCTAACCTTAAATTAAAAGCAAACTCTGAACTTTACCCAGTGCTGAGTTAATTTTAAGTGCTAAGTATTTTCCCAGAATCTTATTCCCGAAGACATTTCCACAGCGGGGAAAGAAAGCGCCTGACCTTGTGTTTTATAGGAAAACGTCCCTTCTATAGACACTTTACTCACTTATGACTAAAACAGAGCTCAGGCAACACATGCTAATGCACTCTATACCATCCGTACCATTCACCATGTTGTGTGTGTGTTGTATGTGTTAGACAGAGGGACTGCCCACGAGAACGTTTTGTGCCTGGGGAGCTTTCGTAGCTTCTCTGTGCGTTGTGGAGACGCAGCTAAATTAAAACCCTGTCCATTAAATCCCATGTCCGCCTGGAAGATTCCCTTTCTCTGACCTTTTAGCTAAATTTCCATCAATCTCATTTTACGCACGATTACAGTTTTTAATGAGAGATGAGCCGTATTATTCTCTATAATCTCTACCTTGCTCAATGCCGATAAAGCCGAAGCCTGAAGAACGAGAAAAAACGCCTTTTTCAAGAGAAAATTGTACCTGGATGTCAAAAGCAATTTTCTTTTTTTTTTGATTAACTTGTTTGGCAAACAGCATCCTGTAAGCGGGCGAAATGTAAAAAGTTAATTGCTCATTATATAGACTGGGATTTATCAAAGTGATCATAACTCTCTCTTGGGTTTCATTAAATGTTCAATCAATTCCGGATTGATCTGCGGACCTTGCATAATTCGCTGTGCTATTTAAAACAGACAGTTAATAAAATGCTATAATTTGATAGATACAGGTGCCATTATCAAGCAAAAAAAAAAAAAAAACACAGATTTGTTCATGCAAATTCCAACATATAATTTGCTACGGATGGACTCAGGTAAATAAGAAGAAAGACTCTCAAGTTTTACTTTTAATTGTTGATCAGGCCAATAAGAAATATAAAATAGTCAATAGACGTCAATAGATGAACGCGATCGTACATCGACGACTACCGGGTGCTTATAAGTCTTTGGGTTATTATGTCAAGGGACCAGCAGGCACAGATAAAAGCCTTCAACCTCAGCTATCGGTCTCTCAGGAGCGGTGGGTGAAATCCTCGGTAAAGTCCTCTTCTTTGTGTCTAAGCTCGCCGAAGGGTGGGGCTGATCCCCGCAGCGGCAGCTCTTTTGAATACATATTGCTCTGGCTGAGCCCCTAAGACATGGCAGGAGACCCTCAGGCCACTTCCTGTTTATTACACCCGTGCTCTTTCTCCTGTATCTGAGGTCTGGAGGTCCTCTCCAGGCACAGGTCCCCGGGGGAGGACGGAGAGCATGGAACGTGTGTGATTTTTTTTTTTTTTTTGTCTGATTATCGTTTTTGAAAGCAACAGTTCATTCGCAGGGAGACATTTGCTTGGCGTATGATCTACGCGAGCTGGTATTTGATCTTCGATATGGCTTAGTTTTCCATAAGGAGCGGTTTATTCAGGGAAGGAGTCTCCAGTGTCAGTTTTCCATCACGAGGAGCTTTTAATTGACTTAGCATTGCAGTTTCTCAGAAACCTGACACGCTGCTTTATTAACTTCAAAAGAGAAGAAAGAAAGGCTGGCGAAGGAGCAAGTGTTTCTAATGTTCCGCAGCATTAAATGTAACTATAATAAATTACACCGTTGTCGTAATTGTTCGAGGTGGTACAAGTGACTCTGCTTCATTATATCATGTTGTTGTGGAATATTTTCCTATAACTGATCAACACAGAGAGTTTTCTCCCTTACATGGGTAGCATCTAAACGAAGCAGTCAGCAATTAGAGTCATTGTTGTTTGTAAACAAGAGGCTCAGGATGTCAGCAATGTAAGCGTAATTGAGTGGCAGATGAACTACATGTCTACATATTTTAGCGTGCATAAAAATGAATTAAAGGTAAGACCGAATGCTGCGGTTCTCATTTGGAATAAATGCTAATGAACCTAAGAGACGCGAGGGATTTAGGTTGGGGGTGGGGGCAATTAAAGAATGCCTGCAGCAACAATATCGAGGACAAAGGATGCCGTCTCGCTAATTAAATTCTGTGGCAGACATCTGCCCTTTCACCCCTCCTTCTCCATTTCCCCGGTGCTCGTGAGAGGCAGTCAAACGTTCCCTCTCAACTGTCACTCACTGAAGCTGCTTCACACAGAGAGAGCTAACCTGAACTCATTCCACTTCTGGAGCTCCAGGTCACTAGGACGGGGCCCTGATCTTCACAAGCAATACGCTGAAGTCCTATAGGAGAAGAATGAAGATCTTAGTACTGAGAATAGTGCCGTGAGATTTAGCAGATGTGTTTAGAATAGGTTGAGGTTATATACAGAGTTGAGTTGTAGTGAGGAGGTAATACTGAAAACGTGCACGTTGCTATACAGAACTTAGATGTAACTACAGAATTACGCACTATTCTGATAAGAGTTACGTATACGCATGGGTGGAGTTTACCAAAAACAGTAGCACCGTCCTGAATTTGCACCTCTTCTTCTTCTTCTTCTTCTATAGACAAACCTCAATAATGAAATATATCACATTTAAAAGTATCATCAAAAGGTTCTCGATCCTCATGGGAGACATTGGAGGAGATGAATCTTCATCTGAGATAGCTCAAGGATAGAATATTTAACACATAAATTCAGGATATGTTTTAGCTTTAAAGGTCCACTGTGAAGGATTCAACCACTTGAATGCTAAATAATAAGTATGATCCTCCGTTTTTCAAGATTCTCGAACTTGTTATCCAGCACCTGATTCCTCTTCTTCATTGTCATCCTTCAACTAAGATTTATGCTGCCGCTTGTAAAGACATGAAACATGGAAGGCGCTCTCTATAGGTTTGTCCGTTCTGGGCTACTGTAGCGGCGCAACATGGCGGCTCCGTAGAGGTGAACCCGCCTCCTACGTAGATTTAAAGGGCTCATTCTAAACTTACAAAAACACAACGATTCGAACTTACAGCTAATTATACACTAATGACAACATAGCGATGAATATTAGATTCAATTTCTGGTTATAGATCTGCCTAAATCCTTCATAGTGGACCTTTAAATGCAGGTGCTCATGTTTAAAGGTGGTGGTCTGAATGCTATTGAAGTCCATGCTACTTTGTGCATAAGCCTGAATATCATTTTTGGCTCTTCATTTAACTCATCAGATAAAAATGTTTTGGCACCCCTGGGGAAATTAATTTAATCTCGATTTAGATGGGGTTCCTTACACATGGCACCAATAATATAGGTAATCACTAAGTTTTAAAAAATTGTTATTTTAGTTTCTTATTCATCTTTCTTAAGGTGCATAATTAATGAGCCTGATTATATCACAAGATGTACATGTCACGTCAGCGCTGGACTACGTCACGTCAGCTCACTACATTTATGGATTCTTCACACTGTCTCAGATCGAGAGGTATTCTTTATCTCACGCTTTGTCTATCTTACCAAGATGTCTGTCTTTTTTTTTAATCTAGTTATGGATTCAGGTATTTTTGCTGTAGTTTAGCTTCAGATATCCTGTTTGTAGCTCACCTGCTTTTGTCCACGAGTTTGGGACCTGTCTAACTGTTTGCATGCTCCTCCGCCTCACCAATTCATAACAGTATGCCACATTGTCTACACATACATAAGTTTTAGACCATGTTAATCACTACAAATCACATAACATGAATATACAGGTATACAAACATGAGTCCTTTCAAGCTACCGAGTGCTCCAAAAGCAGTAAAGCAGATCTCTCTCACCTTTACTCTGTTACACAGAGCTCTTTAAGGTGAGACACCATCAAGAGTGAGTGTGTGTGGTAATGGCTCTGAAGTTAATAAAAAGGGGGGCCAGGTAATAGAGTTTTAAATCACTGGCTAGTTCTTCTCCTCAGACCGGGAGACAAGTTTAGCTAATGAAGCCTGACAGCCCCATTCCAGAGTGACTGCACGCTTAGAGGTGCTTCAGCCCAGTCTGCGCCGCCGGCTCGTCCCCTCCACCGCAGCCGGCCGCGGCAAACAGGGAAAGTTTAGAGAGACTAACTACCGCCCATTTCCTGCTTATTTAACACCCAATCTCACTTCAAAGCCTGTAATGGCAACAGGATTCGCTCAACATCAAACATGCCAGCTCCACTGTGCTGCACCCCTCTCTCTCTCTCACCTCCTCCCTCTCTCTCTCTCTCTCTCTCTCTCTCGCGTGCTCTCTCTCTCTCCATCTCATTCTATAGTGGCACAATTAACTCCTACCATCAGCACTCGGAGCTTCAACCATGCCGTAAAAATTCACTAAATGCATATCTTCAGCGGAAACTTTTTAACAGTCAGACGTAAAGCTGTAAACTTCAGGACAGAGACGTCAACTTGAAGAGAGAAGAAACGAGAAGCTGGTGAGGGAGCGACTGCTTACAGCTGCTCTATCATAAGTGAGAACAGGAACGAACTTGTTTCCAAAGATGTTTCGCAATATTAAATGGACAATATGTCATTGTTTTTAAAAAAATGGTCAGCGTTGACAATTCAAGCGGGATCAAACCATCCAGTTGTTGATTAATTTCTCATGACAGCATGCTGCATTATGTTTTACTCCTTATATAACATATCATTTACCTTGATAATAGACACTTTGTTTTAAAAAATCTACCTTTTTAAGAGTAAGAATGCCATGTCCTACTTAACAATAAAGGTACACTATGTGGGATCCAGTGACATCTAGTGGTGAAGTCGCAGATTGCGACCAACAGAAACACCGATTCCGCGTCGTTCTTCTTCCTCGTCTTCCTTTCTTGTACTGTGTCGTCCTTCCGGTGCTTCCTTCAAGATTCACGCTGCCGCTTGTAAAAACATGAAACATAGAAGTCGCTCTCTAGAGGTCTGTCCATTCTGGGCTACTGTAGCGGCGCAACATGGCGGCTCCGTAGAGGCGGACCCGCTCCCTATGTAGATATAAAGGGCTCGTTCTAAACTTACAAAAACACAACGATTCGTAGTTACACTAATGAGGACATACTTATGAATATTATATTCCATTTCTGATAATAGATCCCCATAAATCCTACATAGTGCACCTTTAATGAGTGAATGAAAGAGTTAAAATCCAAATCCATAAGTCTCTTTAATTCTAATAAGAGATTTATTGCAAGCACTCGAGTTGCTCCGCGTCTCCCCAAATGTTTTTCATGTAGAGGACGCAAAATATTTGTGCAAACCTGGCTCTTCGACATATTTCACTTTAAAATGAAGAGAGAAAGTTCTGGGCTGGGGGTTTAGAACATGAGGTGCTGTTAATTTGCAACACATGGCAAAAGCGGAGGAGTTAAGATGGATGAAGAGAGAAAGAGAGTGAGAGAGCGGATAGAGAATGATGAGTCCCTGCTCTCTAATATTCCTCAGGCTTCCTCCTCCCCACTGAGGCTGGATTTTCCCCGAACCTCTCCGCTGTTCTTGTCCGTTTTATACGCTTCCAAGATGACCTGGAACTAATGCGCTGCTTATTTCCCCCTGAAGATCGCATATGGGCCGCACAGCTCACGCAACCTGTCTTCATCCACACACAGGTGGAGAGGCGACGGAGTGGGGGAGGAACGTGAGAGATGACGGATAGAGGGATAATTCCTCACTGTTTCTTTTTAAAAAAGGATTTTTCATTTTCTTTTAATGGCTCACTCAAGGTCCTGCATTGAACCCACGTCTTACAATGAAGAACAAAATATTTCGTTAGCAGATCCTTATTAAAATAATCTTATACCGCTGTTAAATCCTTCAAACTGATTGGTTGATTAATTTTCTATAACAGCCACTCTCACAGTGGTGAGAATGCATGATTTATTCCTTACCATTCATGTTTTCTTTAAAGTAAATAGAAAGTCTATGATAAGATTGTGTGTTATTTGGGTATGAGTGTCCCTGCTTCTAAAACCAGAGCTGACGGGAAAGTCAGAGCTAAAGCTGGCCGTCACTCAGAGCCAATCACGTCACTTCCTGCCTCTCAGAAAGTAAACGTTAGCTGGTTGCATGCATTGATTTAAGCCCCCCACCTTAGTTCTTGTCGGTGGGAAGGAAAGACAAGGCCAGATGATTTCTAACAGACTGGCCAAGTCAGTTTCAATAAAGACTGACAGCAGCTGTCAAAGAGCCTAATGCATGCTCTTTCAACAGTCCACCAGTGATCGCCTCAGATTGTGTACCATGATAAAAGTTCCCCCTGCACACCCTGTAGGAACACATGAGGGACCTTTGATGTGGAGACACCAGGGATGCAGCCTTCCCTACTACCATGGGTGTCTGAGAAGGGAGAAGAGAGAAACCCGGGCCTGTCTTCCTCTCTGTAAATAAAATATCAAGGCTTCGAGACAATCCTGAGACGATCTCTTTCTCCAAGTGTGCGGTGCGGTGTGGTGTGGTGCGCTTCAGCCCTCGAGAGAGCCAAGTGGGGTGCCGTACCTGTTTCAACACCACTGCTTTTTGGGCATGGGCATTAATGAGATTGTGAGAGGCGTTTTTTTTTTTTTCATCTCTTCGACTCGGCCCTCATCAGACCCCCCTCATGTCCCTGCGAAAGGTGCTCAGTGTAATCTGACTTCATTTTCTGCCTCTTTAACCGGGACCAATGTATTTAAACGCTTGTGCCTTTGACAGATGCTCGGTTCAAATTATTCCTAACTGGAAATTTGCTGGAGCGATATTAAATATCCTTGAGGCCGAGGCTGCCTAAAGAGAACGGGCAACATCAAAAGGCTGAACACTTCAAAAAAAAAAAAAAAAAAAACTAAAAATAATGACCCCTGCGTACCTCCAGGGGGGAAGAAGAGGAGAAGAGCTAACACAGTTCTTCTGTCTTCAGATCCTAGTCCACCAACATTCCTGTCCTTTAAATGGAGATTACGAGCGCTCCCTCGACTCCGGTCTTTAGCGCAGAATTCAGAATGAGATGTGCTTTGCAATCAACCGGCTCGGCTCTAATCTATTCACAAGTCATTTTCACCTTGTCAGGCTCGACATTATCGCCTCCCCGTGTGCCACAGTGTCCGCAGTGTCTGTGTGTAGCTGTATTCCCGGGGTATTGACCCGAGAGTGCCCTGTGGGTTCCTGTCCTCACCCCCCACTCCCCCCTCCCACTCCCACCTAACACTTTCTAACCATCCGATCTCTCTTCCATGAATCCAAAAATAAGGCTCCATCCCCACCACGAGGCCATTAGAAGAGTCGCACCCTGGCTTTGCATACGAAGAAGTAAACTCACAGCTGGCAACACTCAGTCCTGCTCGCTGATCAGAGCCGACAGGAGTCATTAAGTCATAAAACCGCACACACTCCCACACTCCAGACGAGCTAGCGTTGGCGTGGCAGCACAGCCGCTCAGGAAGAAAAAGGGTTACCTTCTGCCCTCGGTGGAGTGACGGATTGCTTAAAGCTGGACAACACAGCACTACGCTGTGAACGGGGAAAATGAAGACCATATACATCAGGACTGTTCTTAGATCCACAGACATAAAACATCATAAGTACTATTTGTCTCTGTCTATTACATAGAAATCGAAGTTCCTTATCAGGTATCATATGGAAAACGTGACGTGGTTCAGAAATTACAGATCATCTTTCGGGACTGTGATAATTCTATTACTTTTCAAAGAAAAAACATCTCCGAACATGCCTTTGAGAAAGCCCTTACATGTACTGAAACGAATAGCTAGAACACAGCGGTCCAACATTCCTTACTCTTACATTATATGTATACAGACCTGCCATAAAAATCCAGAGCAGGAACATCAAGCTGTACTTTAAAGGACAGCCTCCTCACATTTTGAAATATTAAGAGTGAAATTAATGGGTCCTGTAGGCTACGACGTGCCATATCCACCTCTTCTGTCTTCTCAGTCAGGCGACTGGGCCTCCACTGTGTTGTTTTTTTCAAGCCGCGGGGTTAAACAAAAAGCAAATGTTAGGCCTGGTTCCTCTGAACTTGTGCCGGGCTTTGAAAAACAAAACTCGAGTTTTCTCACGCAGGCTCGTTTCCACCATTTTGCAAGTCAAATTCAAATGTCTTTGCATATCAGCACTTGCAGTTCAAGACTGAAGCTTTTGATCCTAAACTCGGACCAGTGTTCGAGATGACCCAAAAGAGCGAAAAACTAGAAAGGCCGCTCTTCTGGAGTATCTCCAAATGTTCAGCCATTTATCTGGAAGGATCTTGTACAAGAAGATATAACTGGCTCATGGACTAAAGCCTCATGCATATGGATATTTAAAAAAATATATATTACAATGAAATCCACAGCTTTTGCTCCAGACGAGAAAACAAAAATGATTTGGAAACGCTCACTTTGGTACGTCAAACAGCCAGAATAAGGTTAAACGCATAAGTTGTGTGAAATGCAGAGAAAACACCAACACGGCCAAGCTTCATTCTTTCTCAAACAAAAAATGGTGAACATGAGGATATGTGGACTGACGATGAGGTGGAACTATGAGTGCACATCCAAAACATACATGAGTTCTCAGGTATAAAAATATAACTCAAAGCAAATTAGACTGCAAATAATAATTACTGACTAGAAACTAACAACTAGGTTAACAGCAAAATGATAAACAGTGCCTAGTGCTATCCTACCACGTGAAAGACACGCAGCGGGCATGCGGGTTCACGTTTTCCCGTCCGCACATAAACAGTGAACACAAAATGAAAATTCCTCCACTTTTTTTTTATCCTCTTTTTCAGTGACATTTCACGTGGATGGTCTCAACCATAATTGGGACGGCGTCTGAGTGGATTCCAGACACGTTCTATCCCACGTTACACCACGTTCCAACTTGACCAACACCTTATAAAGATAAAGTGCTAATTCTAATTATGGCAGAAGGCTGAGTACTCTACATCTCTCTGCTGCTATTTTTAAGGATCTGCAGCCCTGAAAAACGATGAGTTCTAGGCTGAAATATTACAACGCAATTAATTACAGAGAGCGAGTTTGACTCGGAAATAAATGTACTTCCTGCCCGGTATATTTCTCTTAAACTAGATCGTCTTTGGTCCAAAAATGCAATTCACATGCATCGAGTATGTTCTGGCGGTGTTAACGGTGAGCAGGGACAGGGTGAAGGCGTTAGGTGACGTTCACATTACCAAACCGAAGTGACTCAAATCTGATTTTTTTGCCTTAATGTGACGCAGATCTGATCTTGATCTGAGCTAGCACGCTGTTCTGTCAATTTGTGCTACCTGTAGAGGTATGCTACTTAGCGGTTGCGTGTTAGGGTTGAAGGATGGATGATGCTCATCTGTGATCAACACAATGGTGTAATTTCATAATGTACAGTACAGCAAGAAAAACATATAATCATAGATAAGGTGAATCTGTAGGGACACGTTTAATATTTATGCAAGGAGTCTCCCGTGTCAGTACTTTCAGAGGTAAAGCTCTAACTTTTTCTGACATCTCCAGGGCAATGAGGTTTACATTTGCACTTTTCTTGGTAACATGACAACAACCGTTGTCCTAACTTGTCCATTGGACGTCCCATGAAATTAAATGTAACTATAAATGGATAAAAAGTGTGATGTGTCGCTCTTTAATAAATAAACCATTGCAATCATTGCTATATTTCTGTAGTATAAGAGAAATAATAATAATAATAATAATAATAATAATAATAATGAACCCTGGGTGTTGATGATTTTCCTTTGACATGATATTAAAATTAAAAGGAGCCTTGAGAAATATAACAATTAAGAAACGGCTGGAAGCTAACATCCATCAATGTCCGATACATAATTGGGAAAAAGATTAAACAGAAAAACCGGTGAGTAACATTTACATTATCATTTAATCTGTTTAATTTGGGTCAGTTCGTAAAGCAGAAGACTCGGAAGAATATTTTATGGTTTGTCTCGTTAAACCCAAATTAGAAAAATAGAAAGCTTAAAATGACAGCGTAATGTGCACGTGTAGTTAAATGTATTTTAACATGATTGAACATGATGTGATAATCGGAAAGGCGTAATTAAAAAGAAGGAACACTGAGACGTTTTTCAATTCTACGGTTTAATGTGGGTTCTATTTCTCGAGAAATTAAATATAGCTTTTAAAAAAATGGGAAAGCGGTGCACTTGCCCCGAAGGCACGCAGAAAATAACAG
>JAQQZR010000007.1:22092206-22110096 GCA_030068235.1 Notoglanidium macrostoma
ACATGTGAACGCAGCGCTGTAACCGTCTTCCTGTCTGAAGTGGAAGTGAACGACTCGTCCATTCAATCTGATCATTCTCTCTCTCTCTCTCTCTCTCTCTCTCACACACACACACACACACACACAGCTGTGCCCTCAATTTCTCATGCACTTGATGCGAACAATGTGTGCTTTCTGCAAATAACATTAAATAGCTCACTGCTTCAGTAATGCCCCATAAATATGCCTAAACCTCGAAGAGCAAAAATAATTACTTTCATACCTTTTTCCAAGCCCACAGCACAGAATCATTTTTCTCTCCCTCTCCTCCTCTTCCTCCTCCTCTTCTTCTTCCTCCTCCTTCTCCTCCATCGATTTACTCAATTCCTGCCCCTTGCTTTTGCTCTTCCACCTTTTTTCCTCTCTTCTTTTCCTCTTCACAGCTGCAGAAACACAAACAGTCGATTCATTAAAAAATATCAGTGCAACTATAAACCTCATAGTAAACAGATACCTGTGAAAGATTTTTATGATCATCGCATTCACTAAAATGAGTCACAGCTGATCTTTGGCTTCTGCTATCACATAGGAGACAAAAAAAAAAAAACTGTAAATCATTTATTTATTTATTTATGTATTTATTTATTTATTTATTCCTTCCCTTACTTACGTATTTACTTTTTTATTTGTTTGCTTGAATGACTGATTTATTTTATAACATGATTTAACTTTTTAACTTCTGTATTCTGTGCAAAAACATAATTTTTTTTTATTTATGTATTTATTTATGACATTAGTTCATTTATTTACTTGCTTGTTTGAGGTTGCTTCCAGATTTCTGCTTTGAAATCAAAGCAAAACAACAACAAAAATATTTGTCATCTCTTTATTGATGGGGCATGTGTATTTAACATTTTTTATTTTATTTTATTTTTTAAAGAAAGCCTGTTTACTTAATAAATTAGCAAAAAACATTTATAAACAAATAGCTTTAAATATGAGGGTGAGTCCAAAAACCAACTAAATTATTATTATTATTATTATTATTATTATTATTTCTTGCGTTGTTTATCACAAATTGTTGTCGCAATAGGGTATCACTTTCCTGCACAACCTTTATTTCATTCCATATGACTGTTTCAGCGCTTAATCTGGATTCCTCTAGTTTTCATTTGACTCACACTCGTATATATTTCTATACTATACTAAACCATACTCTAGTGACTGTAGTAAAGGTTACACAAAGTGCTTGTGAGGCTGCAGGAGGTGAAAGATGTGTAGTTGTAGTTACATCGCTACAGGATTACGGGGGTTTAATTTAAGGAGAATCGAAGCAGAGAAGCAAAACCCGTAACCTCTTTAACCCTGTACCTGTAGCTACACCTCCACACACTGCTGCATCGCCTCATCTGGATCTTCACATGGATCTTTATGGATCTCTGAGGGATACCACCAAAGAAAAGCAAAACCGCAACTGCGAGGTCAAAGTCCGGGTACGTAATTAAAGACAGCGGTGCGTGTACACACACGAGCAGCCTAATTAATGTCGAGCCATGCTCCTCCAACCCACTGATCTTCTGCCAAGTTCACCATGTGTGGATGCAGAGCTCCAGCTGTGGGCAATCGGTAATGAAGGAGGAGCAAAAAGCGTCCGCGAAGCCTCACCTCTGCTGAGATCCAAGGTCAAAGGTCAACTAAACTCTCAGAATAGTCAGAGTTCCCTGAACTAAAGAGAAGAGACGCTCTAGTCATAACAACGTTCTTAGTAAAGTGGTTCTGTTTTTTATTTCTATTTTCTTCTCTTGTAGTAAGTTCTCAATAAGCTTAGTTGACTAGCAATTGACTTTGCTAATCACACATGTAGCATGAAGGCGTGAAGGAGAGGCAACGTCACGTCCAGTTTAAACAACTCGCTGAAATAAGGTCGAAGGCAAAATAAAACTGTAATTTTAAGAAATTAGACATGTAATGAAACCAGAGTGGAAAGAAAACACATTTTCCCCGTACGAAAGCAGAACTTTTGAACTCTCCCATGCAGGCTCTGGGTAAGTCCACAAGGCGAAGTGGCTCGGGGGTGTCGGCTTTAATTGCGGAAGGAATTAGGAAAAGCTTGTCCGATGCGGTAAATTTTTCATAATTACTAATCGAGCGTGATGGCAATAAAACAAGGCGCATTGTTCGCACATCTGCGTTTTCCATTCAATCCCTGACTTTCATACGGGCTGTCTGTAATCCCTCAAACATGACTAATGGGAAACATTAAGTACAAGTACGGGAACAAGTGGTTTTAATTAAAACGCTGCTTCACAGAGGTCCTTGAATCCAAAGAACTCGTCTTTCTTTCTTTCTTCCTTTCTTCCTTTCTTGCTCAGAGAGACGTCTGCATATGTTTTTCCTTTTATTAGCAGTTATGGACGTATTCGGTTCTCCCTGTGAAGAGGAAAAAAAAGAAGTGTCATACATTTTGAAAGCTGAACGCTACAATCTGAATCTCATTTGTCTTAAAAACAAACAAAATAATGACTTTCAGCACACACCCGTTTTTATTTCAGATCTGTAAAAGGCAACTTGATGTACACTGAACACTTAAAAGTCCTGCAACTCTTGATCTGTTTATAAAACTGTTTTGTTTTGTTTTTTTCTTCAAATGAGACTTATTTCTTATCCTAGACTTTATGGTCTGTAAAGATTCTTTGAGGATTCTTTGGATAGTTAAAGGTTCTTAGCTTCCTTAAACCCTTTCTGAATGTATGGTTCTACAGAAGAACCTTTAAGGGTTCCGTCAGTGTAACAAGTCAAAGTACGTGTATTATAGTCAACCTTCTAAAGAGTGTATTATGAGGGGCAATTTTGAGGAAATATGGGGAAAAAACTGGAAAGATGGGAAGAAATGCAGTTTTTGTAAAAATATAGGAACAAATTAATGAAGAAAAAATAGATGGAGATACCAAGAAGGAAGGAAGGAAGGAAGAAAGAAAGAAAGAAAGAAAGAAAGAAAGAAAGAAAGAAAGTTCCTGCAGTTCAGATTTTAATTTGAAAAAATGAATTTGAAAAAATTTTGAAAAAAATGTTTTAAAATGTTAGTAAAATAGTTGAAGATACTAAGAAAGAAAGAAAGAAAGAAAGAAAGAAAGAAAGAAAGAAAGAAGTTATTTTCATATTTATTTCCTGGATTTCTGATGTTTTGATTTTCAAACTGGAACACACACACACACACATAAATTTGGATCGTATCTTAGCTTCCTGAAATGGTTCTATTTGCAGTCCTCTCTGATAAGGAAACCTTCTGCTATAGGGTTCTACATAGAACCTTTAAGGGTTCTGTTAGTGGAAGAAGCCCTATTCACCTATTTCTGTTTAGATTTAACCTGTTTAAAGTGTATGAGGTGAATGTTTCCTTCATGTTCTACACTGAACACAGGACCCACATTTGTCGTGACCGAGTCAGACTGGAACCTCTCGCCCATATATAGCACTTCCTGTGGTGATGAGGGAGGACGTGGTTTTTTGAGTGGCGCGTAAAAGCGTCCTGCGTGGACCAAAGGAGGAAATGGCGGAGGAGCTGAGCTTCGTGACCTGTGGCTGACAGCGCTCTGCTCCTCCCTCACCCAGGCCAGAGAACTGAAGTTTATAAGGGTTAATGAACAGTACAGGCACACCAGCGTTAAGCGTCAGGCTGTGACACCGTGACCTTTCAACTTTTAAAGAGAGGTTGGGTATTACATATGGGTGCAATCAAACGATCCGCTCAGACTCGCTCAGTCTCTCCGGCTTGTTGTTGTTACGCTGCTCCTAAAGATCACACGGATCCGAGAGAGAGCATGTGGCTGGAACTTTCACTTCCAATCAACTTTCCCAGGGAGGCTTTTTTTTTTCCTCCTCTGCACTGATGCTCCTGTACACAACGACACACTCGCTCTCTTTCAGCCGAACAGGCAGAGAGTGGAGTTCAAATTAAATACACATGTTTTACAATGCCACATAACGTAGCCTGTGAAATGAAACTTGAGGAAACATTAAACAGCAGTTTTTCTCTGCTCATTTATTAGTTAACCAATTTAATACAACAATTAAAAAACACCACACATCTTGAAAAAATATATATATATTTTTCACTTTTAAAAAAAGTGATTTCTTGCTCTATAACCTTACTGTAATTCTCTAAATGCATATAAAGATTCTTAGTGGAGGTTCTGAAAGAGGTTCTGACTGAAACCATCTGTAAGAAAGAAAGCCTGCGAGGTAGGGTTCTACGTAGAACCTTTAAGGGTTCCAGAGGAACAAGCCAAAACACCTGTTGGGGTTGTAGATTTCATCTTTATTTAGACTGTATAAAAGTCAACTTCTTGATGTTGATGATGATGATGATGGATTAATACATTTTTTTTGTGTTTTTTTGTTTTCAGGATTCCGGGATTTCAGATTTTTTAAACTACTACACTAGATCTGAAAGAATTTAGAAATAAATGAAAACACATAATTCAATGAAGAGCTTATTGGGAAATAAACAAATAAATAAATAAATAAATAAAACGCCTATTTTCAGCCAAATACTGTACACATATTTTTAAAAATATACCTGCATATATTCAACTTTTTTAAGAGTGAATGAACAGCAACTTTTTGGACAGAAAAATAATGAATTAATAATAGACAGATTTCCATGTTAACAATGAGGGGGAAAAAATGGTCATTTTTTGTAATAATTAAAAAGATAGAAATAGGAATATAGTTTCGTAATAATAATATATTAAAACTTATATAAATAAATGTAAATTAAATAAACAGTTTATTTAAAAAAATAAATAAATAATGAATGAATGAATAAACAATTGAAAATTAAGAAACAAACCAGCAAATAAACAAATAAATATATATAACTAATTTTAGCAGACATTTTTTAAACATTCTATTTTAGTGGCCTATTCCCAAGATTGGATTTTTCTATTCTACATGTCATCAAATACGATTCTGCAGAGCTTTAACAGAATATCCTGCATGCATCGGTATCAGTCGACGTTGACGCACTAAGAGTTTGAATCAGACTTCAATAAAGTCTTAAATAACCTGATTCCCCCAGATGCTGATGAAGGTCATGTTTTGTTTCTAATGTTGATTTTTTTTTTTTTAATTATATAAATCTGAAACTGACGCTGTGTAACAGAGACGAGCTCCCGGGATGCACCTCTCCATCTCCGGGTGCGTACGAAAAAAACCTTTGGTCCGAGTCGGTTTTAGGGGTTAATTTTCTCATGTGTGTGTGTGTGTGTGTGTGTGACAGACTCCTCTCCTGGTGAGCTCGCTTCCATGATGAATGGCCACCTTTCCATTCTTTATTGCGCCACTAAATCATAAGGCTGCCATGCTTTTATAACCATTCTTTGCTGCTTTTTTAATCCCTCTCCTCTTTTGGAATAAACCTACAAAGTCATTTTTTTTATTGTTTTTTTTTCTTTTCTAATAGAGGGCAGGTCTTTTCTGAGAATGCTTTTCATCTGAAAACATACACACACGCACACACACACACACACCACAGCTCAATCAGACACTCTCTTCTGGTCCTGTGGTCATCCAAACCGACTATAAAGGTTTAAAGTCGCAGCCTATAGTGATAAACTCCACTGAATTGCGTTGTAAGAAGGAAAAAGATGCGTCCTTGAATGCTACGGAGCGATTTTTTTCATCCTCCGTTTCCCTGCCCTGCCTTTTCAAGCTCAGATTTATCCATTAGGTCACTACAGGAGGAGTGATACAGGATGATACAGAGTGTAGAGCGAGGCTATAATACTTTCACCCCTCATATCCTTTTTATATAATGATACTATCTACCCCCTTATTACCTGTAACTATAGCGAGCCTTGCTGCAGGTGAAATGAGCAAATGAGTTTTCTTCTCCTCATCTCCTGTGATTCATGCCGGATCTCCATCCGAGTCTCATCCACAGGAGCAGCGCCTGCCGAGCAAACCTGCACGTAAGAAAATGAGCATGGAATGAGTGTTTACAATCATTGCAGTCTTATGGTACATTGCCATATCGGAAAAATCACCTTGTTTTAGATCTAATCTTCACCCTCCTGCTAAAAAACAATACGATTCCACTGGGAGACTTTAAAAAAGGGTTCCTGGAGATTAAAAGCTTCGGTGAGACTATCTGAAGAACCCGTAAAACACCTAACCAGAACTTTTTGCTTCGAGATAACAGTTAGCATTTTCCAGTGCAAAGGTTTTTTATGTGCATGTCAGTTTGCATCTTTCAAGCAATTTGCAAACATGAGATTATATACCGAGGCTATGAGATAATAAACTGAGGCTACTGGTTAAGATACTGAGGCTGTAAGATAATATATTAAGGCAATGAGATAATATATTGAAACCATGAGGCAATATATTGAGGCCTACAGAGAATATTCAGAGGCTTATAATTAATACTCTGAGGCCAGAAGATAATATATTGAGACCTTTGAGATGCTAAATTGAGTCCATGAGATATCACATACATAATACATAGATAATACATAATATAGCCAAAAGTATGTGCACCCCTAACCATCACACCCACATGTTTTTTGGACTATGAGTTCCAAACCTGTTCCAGCATGACAAAACACCTGTGCACGAAGCCAGCTCCATGAAGACATGGTTTGTCAAGGTTGGAGTAGAAGAACATCAGTGCCTGACTTCTCTTGTAGCTAAATGAACACATAAGCCAAAATCTAGTGGAAAGCCTTCCCACAAGAGTGCAGCGCATTATAACAGGAAAGTGGGAATAAATGTGGAATGAGGTGATCAACAAGCTCATTTGGCTATGATGGTCAGGGGTGCACAAACTTTTGGCCATATAACATAGGCCGTGAGCTAGTATTTGGTGGTGAGGAGTTGACTTATTGAGGCCGTTCGATAATATATTGAAATCATGAGATAATATTTCGAGGTCACAGGTTGAGTTATTGAGGCCATGAGAACAATTTATGCTATTGAGGCTAGAAGATAATACAGTATGTTAAGGTCACGTATTAATACATCAAAGCTACAAACTCTGTATCTCATGGACAACAGTTATGTTACGACCATGAGACATCAAAGTTATGGCCATAAATTGTGTAACTGGAGTCCATCAGTTAACCTCATACGTAATAAGTGGCCTCCAGGTAATTATTTTGTAATCAAAAATATGTTTACTCTTCGAGGATCTGCTCACAGTGACGCAGGTTAATCGTATATCCAGGATTGAAATGTCTCTCACTCTCAAATGTCACTTATTTTAAAACACCATAATTACTACAACTTAGGTTCTTTATGGCTCTCGAGAAATTGAATTCAACACCCAGGATGAAAACGGTGGTTAAAAATAAATGGATTAATAAATAAAGCAGATCAGATCACGGTGATGAACCTCTTAACTACCAAAGGCCGCAGAAACACGTTGCCAAGAGGCACCACCAGTCTGAACGCCGCAGCGTGGATCTACAGAGCTGAGAACTCTGGATCTTACAGCACAGAAGGTTGAGATCCCCTGAGTGCTGCCAACACGAGGGCACCACATAGCGGAAAGTGAGAGTCAAAGGAGCAAAAGCAGAGCAAACGTCTTCGCTAATGATGAAACCGGCAGAAACTCTGAAAATGCTCATTGCTGATTGTCTCTGTTTAGGGTTTTGACTGTGCTTTTGTCTCTGTTTTGCGTCTGTCTTTGTTTTAATGTTTCTGGCAGTTGGTTGAATTTGACTGCTGGTTGCCAGTTGTGACCCAAACTAGATCCATGGATTTTCCCTTGTGTTGATCTGATCTGATTTCGCTGGTTGTGGACTGAGTGCAACATCTGACGACTTTGGTGTTAGTTGTTTTTTTCCATGGCAGGGCAATCGTCCCTTCCCTTTCATTTTCCCTTCTCTATGACTTCCTGTAGGTGGTGTGTTTAGCTCATGCCATCACCAGCCATCAGTAGGAAGGCGATCAAGTACAGCACTAAAAATCGGTCATGCATGGCAACCTACTGGCAAAAATTATATCTTAGCAAATACAAATATCTCAAATATTGTCATATTTATAGTATTTACTTGCAATAAACCATATATAAGATTATTAAACTGATTTTATGCATTTCTATTTTTACCTTTTACATTTTCTTATTCTGCTGGGAGCTCATTTTGTTTCTAGAGATAAATGCTAAAATTAGCAAAATTGTCCACGAATAGAACAAGACTTATTACAAAAAAAATGACTAGAAAAAGGTTTAATAATCTTAAATTTGGTTTATTTTAACCTTTAAATAGAAAGAAAGGAAATAAGCTTGACCATATTCAAGATATTTTCACTTGCTAAGACCACACTTTTAGTGAAATACCATAAGAACATATTTCTAAGTATATTTATGTAAGCAGAAAATTGTTTTATTCTATTGGCAGATCATTTGTTTTACATTGTACATGTTAATCTGGCAGTTTTAAAGTAGGACTGAGTGAGTGTGTCTAGATATAAGTTTAATTGTCATTTTTTTTTTGCATTAAAAAATTTACATAACATTTGCTTAGACATGAGAAAACCACTTTATGGATTAAACATTGAAACTTGAACCTGACCAACCCCCAAACATGCAAAGAACAGCACGAACGTATGCAAACAACTCAAAATGAAAACTTTGTCTAACGTTCAGACTGTCCTGAACTTCGCTTTTCCGATCTCTGGCTCCGAAAAACCGCCCGTCCGTCACCCATCGATCCAGATGTCAGACAGACAGACAGGTAGCTTCACCTCCAGTGCACCTGTAATGAGTAAATTTAGCTTCGCTGACAGACTCTTGACCTCAAAGAGGCCTTTTTTCTCACCCATGCAGCTTTGAGCC
The DNA here is from genome assembly GCA_030068235.1 of Notoglanidium macrostoma. Lineage (NCBI taxonomy): Eukaryota > Metazoa > Chordata > Actinopteri > Siluriformes > Auchenoglanididae > Notoglanidium > Notoglanidium macrostoma. The sequence goes on from JAQQZR010000007.1 coordinate 22,101,025, forward strand.
AGATGTTACAGGTGTTTTATTAGAAAAACCACACCGAAACACTTTCACACAGTCTTGACTACTCAAACCTTCGTGTCTATCACGTTTTACACGTTTTACCCTCTGATACAGAGCGATCTACTCGGGAAGAGTTAGGAAAGTGGGGAAGGGATAGCTGAGTATATAATGTACTCTGTCTCCCCCTAGTGGTCAGGTACAAGAACTAGCTAATGACACATTTTTTAGTAGCGTGAAAACAAAATCTGATTTGTAGTGACCAACAATCGCAATATATTTACCTAAATAATCCAAAAGAAAATGTAAGACATACTGGTATTAGTATCAGATACTACAAGAGGCCTGGGGGAGGAAATAGCTTTTTAATTAATTTTCCTTTCAAATGTCTTTTCTCAAATTCATAAAGTATCACAGCCTTTTCTTACTTGGGACATAATTTAACATTTACAAGTCTGCAAATTATGTAAATAAAGTTTACATAATTCCATTAATTAAATTCAAGTTTTCTTTACATATAAATGAATCATTTAATGCCTAATATGCATATTTTAATACTATTTTAAAGGAAAGTTATAACACAAAACAATTATTTTGTTCTGACTTGAGCAAAATAGATAATTCTAACATGTTGTATTTGACCTTAGCTAACAAGAACATTGTACATACTGAATTTTAGTCTTTTTTTATCAAGTCTTTTTCTTGATATATTACTTAGTTTTGACTTTATGTGACATTTTGCATGTAAAATTCTGTAATTAATGTGAAGAGAGAACATATTTGCACTTTCTAGGACATTTTCATTTCAAGGAAATTGTATTACAAAATTCTTGTATTGATATTACATTCTGATATGAGTGAAAGGAAATATTTTATATCTGGTCTTGGCTGTCAAAATGGTCTAGGCTATATATTTTATTTAATTCACCTTACATTCTTTTGGCTTTATGTGACATTTTGCCCATTTATGTATCATTTTATGTGACAGATCATGTGAATGGAGATAAAATCATTTAAATAACAATAACCTGTTGAACTGCGTTCCCAAACTCTGACCTTCATTAAAACATTTACAGAGTTGTTGCCTCATTTGCATATTTTGATACAAAGCAAATACTAAAATGAAATAATTTTATTCTCATATGTTCAAAGAGAAATGTTCTGCCCATCGCTATCAAAATGGAGAACGTTTAGATTTTTTAAAAAGGCTTTTTTTCTTGATTTCTTACAACATTTCAACTTTTTGTGATGGTTTAAACATAAAATCATGCAAATTGTCTTGTGACATAGAAATTAGTGAGTATTTAATCCTCTAATGCGTGATTTAGACTGATTTAACATGTACAAAAAAGGAAAATTTAAAACAAAAATATTTTTCGTAATGTTTAGGGCGTACTCTCTAGTCATAAAAATCTTTTTTTTTTTTTCAGGAGCAGGTATACAGTAATTTGATGAGAGACTCACTGATGGTGCACACTGAGCTGTGAGCTGTGACTGACAGATTTTTATAAGCCATCAATCACAGAAAGTGGAGCCCATGCACCGAGGGTTTGGAGTGGGGGGTAAAGGGGGAGTAAAGGAGGGGTAGGGGGTGTTAAAGGGCGGGGTTCTGACCCACAGCCTGACGTGACATTCGCGTACGTATGTGCCACTCACTCACCCAGACGAGTCCATTACACCAAAGCATGATGGATATCCCCTCTTAAATTGCTCACATGTGGTCTGACATGTAATTTGTTATCATTTATTTTTTAAAAATCATATGGTCACTTTCACTTATTTTTTCCTCTGCATCATTTTTCTGTACTTATAAACACCCATGTTCATAGCATGTGGAGAGTATAGTCACTCAGAGATATTGTTTATGCACAAAAAAGGAGCTTTCGCCTGCACTCGCTGTTTCCCCTTCTATGACCCAGATACATTTACAGACATGTGGGAATTTATGCTCTTAAAAAAAAGCGATGGACATTAAAAACAGATCTCTGCCATATTTGGATCAAACTCATAACTTATATCATCTGTAATATCCATGTCAGAGCCACATATAAACTTTATCATCTCTTAAATTTATGATGCAGACTTTTATAGAACTTAAAGCAATTATTTGAATAATAATAATAATAATAATAATAATAATAATAATAATAATAATAATAATGACATATAGCTTTATAGTTTACTCTGTAAGCCTCAGAGCTGAAACACTTTCATGAGAACTTTAGTGTGCAGACATTTGTGCTGCGTAATCAAAAAAAAGGACAACATGCATCGGCTCCTTATCATTTTTTTAACCTCTAATCAATATTTCTGATAACAAACACAGGGCAAAGGTGAACGGAAAGCACTGCTGCTTCCGAGAAAATGACAAAAAAGATCAAGGTTGCCAGGTCCGTATTATAAAAGCAGTTTAATTTAAAGCACAACTCAAAATCCGCTCATGGTAAAACGTTTTGGAGTCAAACATGACAGATATTATTGAAAGGAAAATACTGCAATGTTTGTTTGTTTTTTTAGCAGAATTAAAAATTATTTTATATAGTATGTTAATAAACTCTAAAAAGGATAGAATAAATAAAGTGTGTAAAAGTAAGACAACTAATAAAATCTAGTGAAAATATGATTTTAAGATGCTTTTTTAAGTAATTAAATAAATATTAAATAAAATAGTTCATTCTCCAAGCCCCTTGCATGGTCTTGTATTATTACAGATATCAAACATAAGAATATCTGTGAGAAGAAAAGAGGGAGATTTATCACACTATAAATAAAGCTAAGGAAAAAAGACAGTTTTGTGCATGCTGGGAAGAATAGTGGTATGCTGTGTGTATTTCTTTAAAAATAATAAATCTATTGTGCACATAATGCCTAATATCAAAAACAATTGACAGAAAAAGCAACCTGTAACTTATCTTAGTTTTGAGTTTGCAGAGAGGCCCCCTAGCGGCTGAAATATGTCACTGCATTGAGTGTGAAAAAGGTCCAATAAAATCCATATCAGTATAAATTGGATATGACTGAGTATGCATATTTCGTTGTTTTCAATTTAGCACAAGATTAGTTCATGTGTACATTAAATGTTTTAAAGGGGTACATGGACAATATAAACAAATTGATATTACACTTTTAATAACTTTATGGTTGCCAGTGCACTTCAGTTGTGTATGTTCAGGAGTGAAAGATAAATACATTAGATAAGCCTGTGTGCGTGTGTCACAAATTATCAATTAAAAAAATATTTAATTTAATCTGTTGTTTATGATAGGATATTTTAGGAAAATTTAAAATAATCTGAAATATCTAAATAATTTGTGAGAGCAGTTTATTCATATCGCATCCCTGCATTAGAAATACTGATCTGGCAACCCTGAGTAATCCGCGTGTAATCCGGCTAACAATACCTCTAGTGGCTATAAGAGGAAGTGCACTTTTACAAATGTCATAAACTTGTAGGTTTGTAGGTCTCACTCCAGGACTTTCAGATGTTAGTGTGACACCAAAAACACTGTGCACACGTAAGTCCTAAAAATGATTAATGTGTTACTACGTTGTGAACCATGGCTGTCCGTGTGAGTTAGTTTTCCTGAGAGTCATGTTTACCTGTGAGAGCCCTCCCCTTTATGATTCTTTGTCCACTGATAAGAGCAAACACAGTGACAAGCACAAGCGCTATCTCAGCTTCTTCTTTCCTTACAAGCTTCTGGACGGAAAAGAAGTCAGAGAACACTGAAAGCAAACGATCGACGATCTCCTGAGAGAGGAGAAGTAGGCCATGGTGGTGAAGGCGAAGTGAGGGAACGACAAGAAAGCCGTGAGTGAGTGAACGGTGGCTTTTAATACCTTGAGCTTTAATCTCCTGTGGAAAGAATTAAAGATCTTAAAGTCATCCATCATTAAGTCTGACCCGGAATTGCGTTAAGATGAAGATCTCTGAAGGAGTGCTGGACTTAGGCACGACGGATTACGCGGTGGCCCTGGACCCGAGCTACACCATGCTGGAGTTTGACAGCCTCAGAGTTCTCCCAGTGGACACAGGTTTGTGTGACATGAGCACAAACATGCTTCAATGTGGGTTAAAGTGCAAATAAAGCAAACGGGGATTAAACACTCCGGATTGTGCCGATATAGGAAAACAGTCCTGATGAGGCGGAGTTACTGTCTATAACAGATTTCTATTATATCAGTGAGAATTTTTCCTTTATTAAATAATCACACATTGTACCCATTGATAGTTACATTTGTTGTTGTGGAATGTCTGCGAAACAAGTTAGTTCTTGTTCCTTTACATTATAGCAGCTATAAACACTCATTCCGTTGTTACAAAGCATAAATATCTCTGTCCTTCAAGTATGGACACTTTTTTTTATCTGCTTTTGCTTTTAATTGAACGAGATCATGACCCAACATTCATATTTTCATGTACAGTATCATTTTCTGTTCTTTTTCTTCCTCTGCTCCCTGCTACGTCTATCGGTTTGTGGCTTTACCGCAGCTCCAGTCACTCTTGGCTGTCCGTGTTTTCTTCTTTAATCTTATCTTCTGTGATCATTAGGAGACGCTGGAATTTCAGATCTGTTTATTGGTATCCTTTGAAAGCAGCGCAAGCTTGGTGGCATTTTAATCTGCTCATGGGTGTGACAGTGATAGAGAGATAATACACAGCTCCAGGGTCCCTGGTTCAGTCCTGAGCTTGAGTTACAGTCTGAATGTTCTCCGTGTGTCTGAGTTTTCTTCCACCACACAAAAACATTCCAGTAGGTGGATTGACTCTAAATTGCCCCTAGTAAGTGAATGTATGTGTGGTGCCGGGGGTTGGAGAGGCATCCCATCCAGGCTATATTCCATTTCCAGTGTTCTTAGGGTGGACTTCAGATCCACAGCAACTCTCAGTTCGATCTCGATCCTGAGCTTCAGGTAAATGGAGTTCCAGATATTCTCCACATTCTAGGTTGCTTTAGTCTGGGTTCTCCAGTTTCCTCCAACTTTCCAACCAGGACTTGTGTCTCTGGTGTCAATTTTAGGGTATATCTTTGCCTCGTTTCATATTGTTGCCTAAATAGACTCCAGTTTCACCATGAAGTAAATAAATGAATGAATGAACAAATGCTCTTAGCTGAACGTAACATACCTTCCAGCTGTAAGATTTCCTCTAAAACGCTAAAATCTTGAAATTTACGTACAAGTTGGAGACTCACCATCCTGACAGATCAAACCAAGCACCCTTAGAGTCTCGATAATCTCATGGTCAGAAAAAAATTACATGGAGCTAAAATGCAAAACAAATCACTAAACGCCCATGGTCCATAATCCTCCATTAACCTGAAAGGGTGTCATTTTATTAAGGAATACTCACAGGATTTACCTCCACCAGCACATCGAACATCTGTAATGGAAAGTAAAAGGGTAGCTGTTAAACTCCTTTAGTAAATATTTAAACTCAACACAAATTCATACTTCCAGCTGTTTCTCTTCAACAATAAATGTGTGAGGATGTGACAGAAAATCTAATCAAAGCTCTTCTTTTATCTTAATTTCCATCACTGGAGCAACAGAGTAAAAAGTGGCTCCAGTTTCTGAACACTTCTTTGACATATTTGCCACCTCCATACTCAATCAGAGCCTCATAACTACTTCGAGATTTTTTTTTTTTTACAGAACCACCCACAAATTCTTCCATCTGAAAATGCATATTCTAATTACTGTATATAGAGTTAGAAGTTCATTTACAAGCACTTTTGAAAAGTGTTTTAAAAACATAAAAATACAAATTTCATAGCACAAATGCTCAACAACTGCCTTTAGACTTCTATAATAAGTGCGTTTAGAGTAAGCAAGCTTTCTATTCTATTCCATAAACCTAAACATAGGAGATTAGGATAAAATAACATTGAAGTTTCTTGTTTCTAGGAATGTAACGATTCACCCAATTTACGATTCGATTCACAATATTGGGTTCATTTGATCAGAAGTTTAATATTTTCCATGATATTTTTGAAACAAATAAAAGTAAAATTTATCACAAAAAAAAGGAACATTTTTTTTCTTATTCCTTAGCAACTTTTGTTAATAATAACCAACAATAATTATTTACAAAAACATTTGTAAAAGTTGGAGTAAAATTTAATGGCCCGTTAACTAAAATATTCCTTTTATTAAAAATGAAAAATTGAATAACTAATTTTTATCTTAAAAACTTTCTTTAAAAAAAAGCTTAAACATAAAACAGCCTTTTTTTTTGTTTTTGGCAGTCTGTAAAAAGAGAACTCAGATTTCTTGTAGAATCTGTTTGTAAATGAGCACAAAAGATCTTTCGGATTTTCAGATCTGTTTTTTGTGTGTTTTCACAGCATTAGAGCTGCGTTACTTCTGCTTATGGTGACATCACGTGTATTCCCAATATTGTACATTATTGCCCACTCTGCTGTATAAACAATGCAATCGCAGCTAGGAAAAACTAAGAGATTAATCATGGTTTATTTTTTATTTCTATTGATTCGAATCGTCATGAATTTGTATTACGATTTATCAATGTACGATATATCGTCACATACCTACTCATTTCACTTCACAGAGCTGCTGAGGCCCGAGCCGTCCCATGTAGGGACAGCTGGATTGCCCCAAGTTGCTGCAACACTGTGCTCCATCTGCGCAGATAAAGCCACCGGGAAACACTACGGTGCGTCCAGCTGCGACGGCTGCAAGGGCTTCTTCAGGAGGAGTGTGCGCAAGAACCACGCCTATACATGCAGGTGAGATCAAGGACGCCATCTTGGGCTCAAAATCCAACTTAAAACAGTATCAAGATTTAATAATACTACACCACAGGTTCCAGTAATAAAATAAGCACACATATAAGTTAATAGTCAGGGTCATGCAGTTATAGGAAAATAATCAGCAGAGTTACTGTTGGTACCCAGAAGTTGATTATTTTCCTAAATTAGCACATCCTGAAGTCTTTTATTTCTTTTTATACCTCAACAGCTTTCTAACAACTATTCTTTTTAATCCTTAAAGAACTTTTCTATCCATTTAAGTAACAAAAAAAAATTCAGCTTATCACATTACCAAGAAACCACAAAGGATAAACTCCAGAAAAAGTAAAGTTACAGCTTTACCTCTGACTGTTACAAAACGCTGACACTGGAGACCTTCCATAAATGTTCAATAAACAACTCCTTATACAAGTTTATTTTTTAATCCGTGTATGAGGATTGTCTGCTGTTACTCTGGAAACAATCACCTATTCGAACAACACTCTACTCACTGTAATGTAATCCTGTTATTTGCAGCTGCGCTATTGTCAGAGCTGCTGTTAGAGAAAATTAATCACACACCTTCCAACCAATCAGAATCCAGAATTTCGAGAACATATTTGCCGTCTTTCTTGTCGTCTTTCTTGTAGTAGGAGATGGTGAGATTTGAGCTCTGGAAGAGCAGCTGCAATCCAAATGGTTCTGTCTGTGTCTGTGTGTGTGTGTGTGTGTGTGTGTGTGTGTGTGTGTGTGTGTGTGTGTGTGTGTGTGTGTGTGTGTGTGTGTATAGGTTCAGCAGGCAGTGTGTGGTGGACAAGGACAAAAGGAATCAGTGTCGATACTGCAGATTACGGAAATGCTTCAGGGCCGGCATGAGGAAAGAAGGTGAGAAACCAAACATTTATACGGTAGAGTGCAAAAGTTTGTGCACCCTTCACAAAGAAATGTAATGACTTGCATTAGGGTGTTGTGTTTTCAGATGTTTCTTCATTATCACAAGTTGCAAAAATGATCAAATAGTGTATACAAAATAGGAACAGCAAAAAATATGCTATTCCTTAATTACTATTTTTAGTCTAATGTTGTATAATAACTTCAGCATTTACCTAGTCTTTGTTTTAATATCTGCTTCTAACCTCTTTCATATTCTTCAAAGAGGTTCAAAAGTATTTTTCTGTTCAAAGTGCATCATGTTTTAGATTTTAGCTTTGCTGAACAAAATGACAAAGACCCATCTCTATCATTTTATACATGATTTCATTATTTTATAATATATAAACATTTTAAAATGTATTTTTTGTAAATCAGACAAACATGATGGGGTGCGCAAACCTTTGCACTGTAAATGTGGTCCAGATATCCAAATAGCTCTTCAAACAACAGCGAATATCATCAAATCTTCAACACTGTGATATTAAACTACGATGTTCTGGCGAAGTGTAAATGCAGCAGGTGTGTGAGCTACACGCAGGTCAATTTTAATTGTATGAATGGATTATTAATAATGAAGTTAATGAAGCACCTGTATAAGATGGTATTCGACAATTATTCAAAAATATATTGGAATTGTAGTTGTGCATCATTTCTGACTGATCATTTTGATCATTTCATAGTAATCTGAAAATATAGACGGTTAAATATCGATTTTTATCTGTTTTTACTGTTCTCTTTTTAACATCCAGTGCGCTCGGTACAGTACTTGCTGGATTTTAAAGTTCAAGTTCGAATTTTTATTGGCCACATACACAGTGAACAATACGGTGGCAGTGAAATTTTTCCTGCTCTATTCCCTCAATTGTGTAATAGTTTGCACACATAGTGCAAATGGTTGTTTTTTTGTTTGTTTGTTTTTTCGTTTTTTTAAAGAAAAGTGCACCAGAGGTAATAAGGGAAGAGATAGATAATATATGTGAATGGGGGTATGAATGAAGTAATATAAATAAGAAATGCAATACAAACATCATATGAGTGTAATATGCGCATGTAATAAAATCTGAGACATGTAGCATAAATAATAATGGAGTGTGAAATGTAGTAAATATATCAATATAAATATAATATAGATAACAATATAGATAATATAAGCAAATAAACATATATGATTTTTTTCTAATTTCTTAGTGAATATATTTATATATTATTATGATTATGATGTATGTCAATATACATTTGTGTGGTTTAAAAAAATTTTTGCCCACATGATGCAACTGATCTGAGCCAAGCCATGTTATAACAGGGGTTATAATCAAACCCACTGTATACATTAAATCAGTGTTTTGCTGTAGGCACGGTTTTCTCATAAATGAAAGACATCTAAAGAGAATAC
>JAQQZR010000007.1:22112092-22122405 GCA_030068235.1 Notoglanidium macrostoma
TTAGGGTGGAGTCTTAAGGAGGCGTGGAAAAGGTACTTTTTCAGCATGCCTCTGATCAGGAGAGACAATCTAAGTCAAGTTTTATCTCCTTCTTAGAGATACTGATAAGCGAAAGGAATAAACTAATCAGGAAAAGAAGGAGTGCCATGAATGGCTTTTTTTATGTCAATAATTAACACATCGGAGTATGGTGAAATATTTGCTAAGGATTATTTGGGGAAAACACATAAAATAGATCAGACATGGCCTGAAGAAGAAGAAGACTTACTGTATATCTGTGTATAATTGGTTGATTTGTTTATATTCACTTTTTTTTCTGTGCATTCAGCCAATTGAATGTGAGTTTGATCGTAAGTCAGGGTGTAAAGTCGGCCCTAAACCGTGTGCTGAGAGGACTTTAAAACTAGTGTGCAGTATAATAAAGCAATAAGCCACAAGAGGGTGTGCAGTACTGTGATTTGTATCACAGGTAAGTGTTCTCAATGCAAATCTGAGTAAAACCCAGAAGTGGCTCTTGATCACAGATTTCAGAGTTGGAGGACGACATTAATAATGACATCAAAATGAAGTCGAGAGGCTTCATCACGTTTGACTTACGCTATAAGCTACTATATAGTGAGGTTTTAGTATAATTTCAAAACATGCAGTTTTGAGTCAACAACATACAATTATCCAGCGTGGACACTTAAGACCAATTTATACTCCTGCGTTGAATCTATGTCACAGATAGGCTGCATACCCTAAGCCATAGCCTGACATGCACCTCTCCAGAAATGTAATCATACATCATGGTGACGCTGACCGCAACAGCTCTGATTGGTCCACTTGGTAGCATCGCACTTCCTCCTACACATTTCCGGCTGCTCCTTCTTCTCCACAAAAATTGGAAATGTACTATCGCTATCACTATCTACTATTGTAGTAATATAAATATATAAAGTGTGAGGCTCTACAGCAGCTGTGGATCATTAGAACAACTGGTTTAATCCTCCATCTAACCCTATGGATTGAAACACTATGGCTGTTATGGTGTTCTAGGGTTGTTGGGGTTTATTTGCCTTATTCCTGAGTGCACAGCGAGACCTTTACTTCGAGATGCTCATACTGCTGAACACAGATGAGTTTTACTGAAATACAGCCAAAATACATGTGAGAAAAACACACAAAAGACCTGAAACTAGTCCAAATATTTAAGCACCAGAAAATGGATACGTGTCTTCTTTTTTTTTTCCTTTGCATGAAAAAGTATTTCGTATGTTCTTCAGATGTACAGGCATTACCCACTGCTTAATCCACCTTTCCCTATTGCAATATATCTGACAATAGAAATGGTTCTGAACATCATAGACATGTCTTCTTCACTTACACGTTACCATTTTGTGGAAATCTATTGCATTTAATTCAGGTTATTTGTTATAAAACAAGATCTTAACAGATTCAGAGTATTTTTTCTCTAGCCCAATCTGGCAACCTGGTCAATAAATGCCTTGGCCACTCCTCCTCCTCCTCTTCCAGTGAAAATAGAGTAAGTTTGGGGAAGGAAAAATCCTGCCATGTTTATTAGCGTGTGTTGCAGTTACCAATTTTGACCACTAGGTGCAATAAAAATTCAGTGGAAGCTATGCAAAGAAGTATTTCTGCCATTTGCTCATGCTAGATACATTGGCTTTGTTACTTTACTTTAAAACAAAATTGGCAAAAGACATGAACAATAAATATTTTTAGCAGTAATCTGGCAGAATTGTGATTTTATTTTGGAGTCAAGTAAGGCAAAGTTTAGGTCAGGTTACTTGGGGGAAACAATCTTGTAAACACTGAATAATAATAAGTTTATTTGTGCCATTTTGTCCATGGTAAAAACAGACCTTTTTTTTTTTTGCCTCAGCTGTACAGAACGAGCGAGACAGGATAAGCTGCCGTAGAGAAGTTCAAGGAGTCGGGACTCTGACCATCAGCATCCTACTGAAAGCAGAAGAGAGCACACATCAGGTAGGCATCATAACCACAAAAATGTGGATCAGTGACGAGGCTGTTGAAGTGATTAGAATTCAGTAGAAGCTCAGAGCGAAGCCGCCGTTAAGGCAGTCCTCCGAGACAAGAAGATCAGCGGTGCACCTTGGTTCCCTCAGTGATCAGTGGAACAGCCCGAGGACTCGAGTTGATCATAGCCTGTTTAATTGAAGTGCACAAGCTCGGAACCAGAGGTTTTTTTTATAGACGTAATAACAACCTCCACATAACGGCGCAAACGAGCACACAGAAAGACCTAATTGGATGATTGAGTAATGAGGCGCGAAATGAGCGTGGGATGTTTTCCATCGGGGACTGTTTCACATGAGCTTTCATCCGAGAGCGATGGAGAATATTTTTAGTGTGCACAGAACTTTGAGAAGTTCCTATCAAACCACTCGCTCTTATTAAACATTATGTGTGTAAACATGATGTTTTACCGTCTCATATTGTCTGTCTAAAGCGTCGCTCTGAACTTGTTAAGCCATGTTAAGCTCACTGTTCTGGTTCTTCATGCAGTTCTCCGCTCTGACTCCGCCCACGAGAGAAGTTATCGCCAAGAAGATTGCGCGACCTGCGGACGTTTGCGAATCCATAAAACAGCAGCTCCTCCTGCTGGTGGAATGGGCGAAACGCATCCCTGAGTTCTGTGAGCTGCCGGTGGATGACAGGGTAGGCCACGTTTCGGTCTGTTTCATCAGGTGCTTCATCTCATGTAGATCCATGAACCTTGATATTTAGCAAACAGCTTTTCAATGAGGACTAATGGCTAATGAGACAAATCTGACACCATGAATGACTGCTGTATATGATTAAGGAACAGATGGGATGAATACAGATAGATTATTTATTAATAGCAAAACAGTAAATAATAATAAAAATAATAATAATAATGAGTCTTACTTTATTCAAAGTTCTGGTTTTCGTGCAGGTCAACTTGTTACGCGCTCACTCCGCTGAGCACCTCATCCTGGGCGTGGCTCGTCGTTCGCTACCCTACAACGATGTAATCCTGCTAGGTACTACTGTCCAACAGTGGACTTTACCTTAATACCCCTAAGTGTCTTCACGTGACCACTGATTACACGTATGATTCCTCTTCTCAGGAAACGACTTCATCGTGCCTGTGAATGGTCCAGAGCTGGAGATGTCCAAGGTGGCAGCGCGTGTCTTAGAAGAGCTGGTCAGGCCTCTGAGAGAGCTGGACATAACCGACACGGAGTTCGCCTGTCTCAAAGCCATCGTCTTCTTCGCTCCGGGTCAGTCAAGGGTCATCGACATTTGGCCATTACCTCATCTCACCTCACCTCAATCCTTTTCCAAAACTGTCCCACTCTGAACGTTCTGGTTTCATGGTGTCTTATGGAAAAGTATTAATAACTTGGAAAGTTCTGGAATTTATTACCTGTTTGGCCAGAGAGACTGATTATAAAATCAGAGCCAAAAGAGCTGAGGACTGTCAGGTTCTGTCTGAGAGACCTGCTTACACAAACACTTCACTCCAAAAAAAAACCATCATGGTCAGGATTTCCAGGGTTCCCGTGTTTAAAACATCAACCCAAAAATCTTACAACAAACGTATAAAATGTAAGGTCATACAGTGTCTGAATATTAAGTATTAAATTATGAGGTTATGGTGTAGGGTCTATCTAGTAACCACTTTCTGCACGCTGTTATCTGTTGATAGAAAAGGAATGCTGACAAAGAAAACGCATTAAAGTGCAATTTAACTGGAAAACATTTTTTTCAAATGCCAGGACCGGTTAGCAGTAATTAATTTACGGCTAGATGTAAAATATGTAGAAAGACCAATTTCCAATGAATATTAAGACAATTCTCATATGTCAGGTTTTCACCCTTAGGAACGCTTCCATAAGCTTTATTGTGAGTTCTTTACACAAAGTTGTTCCAGAGCGAGGTTGAATTCTCAGATCTGATTGGTCAGTAGGTGTGAATTATTTCTATAAAATGGAACGGCTGGGACAGTGGCTCAGATTTATATTAATGCGCTCCTTCAAATACGTAATTGTTGCTATAGTGACGTCTCATGCACAGGAACTCTACATAATCTATGACTAATAATAAACACATTTTTAAAAATGATGTTTAACAAAGTAAAACATGTAATCGTTGATGTGATGGTGTTTTTGTCAGGTGATATTTATTTACATTTTTTGGGTTGAGTCTTGGCTGTTGGCACTTTGTAACACAGTTCTTGCAAAGTTTTCCAGGCCAGATATGTTGATGCATTCCAGTTTCTTGGTACAATGATATGCTGTTCATGAGAGAGAGAACGAGAGAGGGAAGATGCTAGTCAGGGGACACTATTTTATCATTGCTATAATGTAAGTGAGATCAGGAACTTGTCTCTTGTCTCGCTGATGTGGAATGTGGTATGTCATGTGGTATTCCTTGCACACATCATATGAAGTCATATATATTCCTAATAATATACATTTCTTGATGATCGACATAGCTTTTAAAGTACGGAAAATTATATGCCTGCTAGAAAATCTAAGAGATTTGGTATCGTTGCATACATTATCGCTTCAACTTCCCGTTTCTGCTGTTGTGAACCGGGGAAAGAGTTGTTATGGTTGTTATGCTGGAGCTCTGTTATTACCTCACCATTGTGTTTTTGTAATTACACCACTGCGTTTGCACTTTTTCTTGTTCTTAGCATTTGAATACTTTTGAAACAAGTGAAACCTGTGCCTAGCATTTTGCAAACCTATATGCACAAAAATTATGTATGAAATTGTGCATCTTCCATGTGAACGCAAATTAATGCAATCCTGAGCCCCACCCCCAAATAAGCTCATAATCAGTCCTGGCTGCAAACTCAGGTATTTAATGTGTAAAAGCAAATTAAAAGAGAGCTTACATGAAAAGTAAGTCATAAGAATTTCTTTGTAATGAACTACCAGAAGCGATCAACAGGACGCGAGATGTTTTTTGGCTTATAAAATATAAAGTGTGATGCGTGGTGTATTTGACATCATTTGAGATTATTCTGGTGTTGGTGTCATTGTTCTTTTTTTTTCAGTGTTATTTGATTAGAATTTCAATTTAAAAGTGACCAACAACCGTAAATGTCGTTTCAGACTGCCCGGGGCTGGAGTGTGCTCAGATGGTACGCAGGCTGCGTTTCCAGGCCCACGTGTTGCTGGACGAGGCGACGTGCGAGCAACGTGGCCGGTTTGGGGAACTGCTGCTGCTGCTGCCTCCACTGCAGAGCACCGCCTGGCACATGGTGGAGCAGCTCCAGCTCGCACGACTCCTAGGAGAAGCCAGTATAGACAGCCTGCTGCAGGAGATGCTGCTCGGAGAGTCGGCCACAGGTACCAGATTTACCATCAACCAGAAGTCAATTTACATTAATTTAGAGCAAAAGATAAGAGCTGTAATGAGATTGTTAAAGATAGATAGATAGATAGATAGATAGATAGATAGATAGATAGATAGATAGATAGATAGATAGATAGATAGATAGATATGCATTCTCAATATCAATGTTATATTATTATTGTTGTATTTTTGTTCATATTAACATTGCATCTATATCTTTTTGTCTTATTAGATGAGATTACATTTAATTCAAATCAATTGAACAAAATTAAAGAATGTATATAAAAAATATTAATTACAAGATGTTGGAATGATTTTATTCTGTCAGATGGGTTAGGGTTGCCTTGGGTTACTATGAATTCGGAAATTTTTCAGAAAGTGGGCACCTGATGATTTTCAAACTTCATTCTTATGATAGATATTTTTATGATAAAGTCATGTATGAGGGTGTTATGGATGTAAGCTAAAGCTAAAAAAAAATGATATAAATTTAGATAAATGTATAGAAATGTTAACGTTTGCAGGACTATGGTTCCTCTACCTACAGCGTGGTGGAAATATAGCTGTAGAACCTGGATGAACCTGGATTTCTGTTTCTCCTCATTGATCTTTCACAGGTTTAAATCCAGAAGTGCACAGTTTCAACCCAACTGTAGACCCGGTTCTTGCTCGGAACCTACACGCAGAGCACATGGCATTGCCAAACTTTACCTCCGTCATCCTCCCTGTACCGTCCTGTGAGTCACTGCTAAATAAAACCTGAAATTCAGTCTGAAATCAACAGAATCAGAAAGTGCTACTCGCTGTATACACTCCGGAAAAAGAATAGGGTTCTTCAAGGGGTGCAGTGATAGCTGGGCAGTTCTTAGCTAACTAAAGGAACATTCTCTACTAGTGTTATCCAAGGTGGACCCATTTGTGCTTGAACTGTATGCAGAACCCTGCAAAGTGTTTTGAATGGGTTGGAATCCATTCCTTTCAAGCTAAAATCCCATGATTATTCAATTAATCATTAAAGAACCTTACAGAACCCTTTAGAGTAGGTGTGTGATACAAACTCCAAACTATTGGTCATTATTTTCTTCTTAACGCCAAGAACTTGTAAGTTTAGAAAAACTGGCTCTCACTGGGTTCACTAGAGAATTATGGGTTCTATTTGGAACTCTTTCTGAATAAAGAACATTGTTCTAGGTTTAATGATTGTTGGGTGAATGAAAAACCCTTAAGGGTTCTACATTTGTGTAGGATAGAAGATCCCTTTCAGAAGGCTAAGATACATAATTGATATATAATACATTATTGATACTTGGTACATGAATCGAGTGCTATGAAATGGGTTCTCAGTGTGTTCTTTAAGGGTTTGCTGTTTAACTAAGAGTTCATAGACTCCTACATGGATTCCACTTGGAACCCTTTCTGATTGTAGGGTTCTACATAGAATCTTTAATACATCCCCAAGAGGGATAACTGAACTGAAGGACCCTGAAGAAATTCCCCTTTTGTAGAACCCTTTTAGGATGCTAAGAACCCATATTTTTTTGTTACAGTTTTCTTCTTAATACGTAGAACCTGTCAGACATTTAAAATGGAACTGCCATGGTATCTTATTAAAAAAGATTCATTAAGTGTTCTTTAAGGGTTTGTTGGATAATTATGGGTTCTTAACTTGAGTATAACTTGTGTAGGGTTTCTGTCAAAAAGGGTCCCTGTTTTTAGAGCCCTTTTTAGAGCCTGAGAACCCAGAACCCATTCTGATTGGGAAAACACTGTTTTTGGATTCTACCTAGAATCTCTAATTGGTCCTCCATCGGTTAAACTAATGTTCCCTTTGTGTAGGGTTCTATCAAAATGTTTTCCATGTAGAACCCATGTGAAGGCTATGAACCCATGACTACCAATAATAGGTACTCGGTACAAGCTGCTTTAAGAGTTCTTTAAGGATTTGTTAGGCATTTAAAGGTTCTTAGACTCCTAAAAGGACTCCATTTGGAGCCCTTTCTGATTGTAGGGTTCTCCCTTTCTTTAGGATGCCAAAAAATATTTATCTTCTTAATGCCTACAACCTTTCAGACATTTAAAATTTAGCAGTCTTTTTATTTGATACACGTTTAGAAAACAAATGGTTAGTTAAATGTTCTTTAAGTATTTGTTAGATTCTAAGCTTTTCTACCAAAGATACCTTTTTGGAATGCTATTAGGAGACTAAGAACACCAGAACCCCTTCTCTTAGGGGACACACTATTGTGAGGTTCTACCTATAATCCTTCCAGAGTGACAACTAAAGAACACTTATGATTTGTAGGGTTCTATAAAAACATGTTTCAAGCAGGCCCCTTTAAGTGGAACCCTTTTATGAGGCTAAGAAACCATAATTATTGGAATTATATTTTTAAATAACATCTGTCAGACATGTTAAAATGTCACTATCTTGGTACTTGATACCCCCTTAGAAAAAAGGGTTCTCCAAGGATTCTCTAATTGTTCATTGGATTATTATGTGTTCTTAGTGTCCTAAAATAGCTCTACTTGTAATAGCTCGACACTGTTGTGTAGATTTACATAGAACCTTTAACAGTTCCCCCAGAAGAAGGGTCTAAATCCTAACACTAACCCTAGGTTCTAGTAAAAAGGGTTCCACAAGGTTTCTTTCAGAGTTCTACATACAATTGAATGGTTCCCCAAGAGGGACAACCAGATATTCTTTAAGCGTTCTAAATTTTCCAAATATGATGTTAGGCAGTGTGGCTGTACTATTAGAAAATACTGTAGGGTTCCTCAAGCGTTCTTGGGATTTGTTCTTTTTAACTTGAGTTCTAGTTTTTACAACAACTTGAACAGTTAAATACACACACACAAAATGCAGGATGTTGATGTTTGTCTCCCATCATTAATACTTGTACCGTTACAGCCAGTATTTCTGTCTCTGGGGTTTTGTTTTTTTTTGCTGTTTGTAAATTTTTTGTTGTTGGGTTTTTTCTGAACTTCACTGTTTCAAGTGACAACGTGGAACGTTCCAAGCTCACTCGTGTCTCTCTTCTCATTGGCAGCTCTAGCTGGAGTTCCTCTGCTCGCCGTACAGCCTGGCGCTCAACTCTACACACACACCCCGGCTGCAGAAGTGACACTGGAGATAGACAGCTGTCTCACCAAGCCTGCAGTCCACACATGTCTCTGAGCAGACAGACAGATACATACACACATACATACAAATTCAAAACTCTGTCATCTAGTCCTTTGTTTACACACTCACACTGCTAATGTTTGCTAATGTTTATGTATAATACAATGAATATTAGTGCAGTATGTTCCCTCTTAAACCAAAACACTCATCTCTAATCAGCCGGTGCTCAGGGAGAGCAAAAACGCAGCCGAATCTCGTTCATTAACAACGTCATTTTATACAATAAATATGTATTAACACACGTTCCTAAATTTCAGCTTTTTGTCTGATACCAGATACTCGATGCCCGTAAAAAGCACATTATGTCGATTAATCGTGTGAGAAAAATTTCGTGAAGGAAATTGGATCTGATTTTGCTTGTCATACGGTGAAGAGTGTGAAGCTTAAATAAATCATGGCCAGCAGGGGGAGCTGATGAGTCTGAATGACACAGCAAAAAGTAGTGGCTATACAAAAACTCTGTTGTGCCTTACATCTTCTGAATTAGCATACGCGATGTGTGAAACACTGTTGTGACATGATTTACATAATTTGTGTAATTGTTTACAAATTACTGAGGTATAAGAGGAATAAAGCATGTCAAGATGCATGCTTTTATAGGAAATTAATCAATGAGAGAGTGGAGTGATTTGATTAAAGTTGATTAATTTCCTATAAAAGCACATCTTGAAGTGTTTCCTTCCTCTTATACCACAGCAATTTACCAACCATTGTTCAACATGTGCAATTTATAAATTTAAATTAATTAAAAGTTTAATCCAAATCCAATAATTCTGTGCATGGTGAGTTCTCTTCATTCCTGACTTTCTAATTTAAGGAATAATGATATGGAACACCGCAAACACTTCACCTTTATATCATCTGTTTTTTTTTTATAATATCAGGGACACATTATTAGGCATTATACTGTATATACACACTTACACACGTACACATGTACTGCAATTACATCTTAGTTGTTGAATAAAGTCTGTTTGCAGTGTGTTTAAAATGCTCCTGTTCTTAAATTAACCATTTATTTTACTGATATGAGCAAAATGTCTGCCGTCTGTCTCCCTGTCTGTATTTCTGTTTATTTGTATATCACGTAAACGTATATCAATGGAAATCACAAAGCAGCTTTACAGAAAAATGTCTGTCTGTCTGCCTGTCTCTTTGTATCAGTCTGTCTCACTGTCTGTCTGTATCTCTGTCTGTGTCTGCCAGTCTCTGTCTGTATTTGTTTTCCTCTCTGTCTGTAGCTATGTCTGTCTATAATTTTACTGTTTCTTGCTCTGTGTATCTGCCTGTCTCTCTGTCTGTCTGTCTCTCCACCTGTGTATCTGTGTCTTTCTCTGTTTCAGTCTGTCAGTATCTCTCCCTCTCTCTGTCTGTCTCTCTTTTACAATTTGACTGTTTGTCTTTTACTCTGTCTTTCTGTCTTGGTGTGTCAGCCTGTCTGTCTGTCTGTCTGTCTGTCTGTCTTGGTGTGTCAGCCTGTCTATCTGTCTGTCTCTCTGTCTTGGTGTGTCAGCCTGTCTGTCTGTCTGTCTCTCTGTCTTGGTGTGTCAGCCTGTCTGTCTGTCTGTCTCTCTGTCTTGGTGTGTCAGCCTGTCTATCTGTCTTTCTGTTTCTCTGTCTTGGTGTGTCAACCTGTCTGTCTGTCTCTCTGTCTCTCTGCCTTAGTGTGCCAGCCTGTCTATCTGTCTTTCTGTTTCTCTGTCTTGGTGTGTCAGCCTGTCTATCTGTCTGTCTCTCTGTCTTGGTGTGTCAGCCTGTCTGTCTGTCTGTCTCT
>JAQQZR010000007.1:22125136-22140656 GCA_030068235.1 Notoglanidium macrostoma
CAGGATAGAGTTTGGGGTTAGGATAAGGTTACGGTAAGAGGTTAGGATTAGGGCCAGGGGTTTAGGATCAGGGATTCGAGTTTGGGGTTAGGTTTTGGTTAAGGTTGGGGTAAGCGCTTCAGAATAAGACTTGATGGCTGGGTTTCTGGTTAGGGTAAGGGGTTAGGATCAGTGTTTAAGGAGTTTAGGAGTTGGGTGTAGGTGCTTTGGTTCTATCCTGTAGGTTCAATCTAGAAGGGTGGACCAGGAACTTGGAGTCCAAGTGTTTGAAAGGTAAATACTATTTTCACTCTAAGTGCTGTTACATTTGAAAAATAAGTGCTTGATTTTATTCCACTCAGTAAAAGGTAACTGCTTAATTCACTCCCATATTAATGTTTTGTGTTCAGTCATCTCTTTTACCACACTCAATTTGTGAAAATGTTCCCCTTTGGTTCCTCGTCCAGCCTTGTCAACTGTGCTTTACTATTTAGTTAAATGGACATGGTTCCCCTGAAACCTTAATCTCATTGGCCGTGGAAATTAAAAAATGATCTAAATATTTAGTTAAAACTTGTGCATTATAACCTGTTTGGATTCTGCCCTTGGTGGACAATGGATACAACCCTGGCCTGATCTTTAAACACTATCATGACCATCATGGCTTTGTTAGAAATTAAAATGTGATATAAACTTTGAGTTAAACCCTGTGTGCTATGATTGTACATTCTGTTCTCATGTAGACAATAAGTGTCTTCTACTTCCATGTTCTTAACTGATATATCTGTCTCACGTCACTCTTTTTCCTTTGCTTGTCTGTCCAGATTAGGTTGGCTTCCAGCCCTGAGATTGTTCATTTACCCAAACCATGTTCTTTAAAGTGACTGATTAATTGTGTATCTTTTATATTACTGTTGATGTTATATATGTGTTGTTTTAAGATGCGTTCACCTATTTAGCATTTGTGACAATGTGAACATGTTGTGCAATAAACAACATTATTCGTGCCTGAGCTTCTGAAGAATGAGAAAAATATAAAGAAATATATTTTATTATCTTGGGGGGACGACCGCTGGAGTGAATCTTGAGCAGACTGGGATGTTTTGATGTTGAATATTAAGATGTTAATATTTTGCAAGGCAACATATTTTTGAGTGTGTTTGAAACTGGATTTGATCCTGGTATTTAGTAATTGTGTTTGATGAGAATAGGTTGTTACTTATTAGGGATTACGAGTGACCTGTTTGGGTATTTGGAGGTTGAGTCTTTATCTGTTTAAGCGTTGTGGCTCTAATATGTCGTAAAAATCTTTTCTGTAGCTCCTGGTTCCGAGGGCTTTTAATAGAAATTGGGGAAAGCATGAAAATTTTTCTGATATGTGTATATACAATGAAAAAGAGTTTTGATTTGATAATCTCTTTAAAAGTATGTTTGGGGTAAAACTGGACATATGTAAAATTGACCTGAGTGTTGATTGATGTTAATATTAAAATTAGAGTCAGAGTTAAAGTTACACGTCTCCACAGGACGAGTGTGACTCATCTCGAGGTTTTTGGGAGTGAGCAGTTCCCACCTTAACCATGTCTCGTGTTTATTTCCAAATGTACAAAATAAAATCCATATAGAAAAGAGACGGAAAATGTTCACCTCGTAGTAACAGTTATCACGGCAACGACAGTCTTTATCCGCACAGAGGAGCCTTCGGCGGTTCAGATTGTCTTCTAAACAATTCATAAAGCATTGTAAACATTACTTTGACTGTCTGTTGCTCTGTCTGTTTTACTGTATGTCTCTTTCTGTGTCTCTGGCTGTGTCCATGTTAATACATTTTAGTTTCAAAGCTGCGTTTTAAAATGAAATCCATACTAAGACGCCTGAAAACGCATATCACATGAACATTCACGTACACTAAGTGTGTGCATGCCGGTATAAGCAGGAAACAGATTGTCTACTCTGCAGTTGGTTGCTTAGTAGCAGATCACTTGGATAATAGCTTGCGTCCTGCAAATGTAGGCAGTTGTAGCGTTATTAAATGCAGAATTTAACTACATAACAGCTGCTAGCAAAGACAACAAGGTCACCAACGCTTGTAATTCGTTATACATGCTGCATTCACCACTGGTAGTCGAGGCTAATGCCATTTTTTTTCTTCCGGAAAAGGGTCATGTGATAAATCAGGGAACGTGATGAATCAGGGAAGGATTTGTGTGACTGATAAGACCCGATCGGGAAGCAAACATGGGTGTCTGCGTCATTGTTTCCAAAAGCCTCGGTTTTCCCTCATCCACACTAAAACACAACCCCGGAGATTTCAATCTAAAACAGGGCCAGCAATGTTTCCTAAACTCTCCGGAAACTCCAGAGCAGTATGGATGCCAGATGTAAATATAGACAAAGTGATGCATTTTAAAACTATAATGCATTAATGTGGACCTGTCTGCTGGTCTCTCTCTCTCTCTCTCTAACACCAAAAAGCTGACTTCACACATTTTCTCTCTGCATTTCATAATTCTTCATGTATTACAAGCATTATTCTATACCCTAATGCATGTTCTTTCTAATTAATCACATAATAACAATGCGTAGAATGCATTATCAAAAGTTAAGAATGTATTCATAGTTTGTTCAAAACACATATTGCCTTGTTGAAAATGGTAGCCATTTTTTGCATCTGATTGTGGATTCATGACTCCTAAAGTTCTCATTATTGTATTTGCAATAACATGAATGATTAGTTGTGAAAGAAATAAAACTCCATGACTCTATGGACACACTTTCTCAAATGTAGGCCAAACCTCTTTGTGTGTGTTCTTTTACTGGAAAATTTTACTTTTTCCACAAGCTCCAACAATTTTGTTGTTGTTTGCTTTTTTCTTTGTTTTGCTTCTTATCCTGCAATAAAAATGTACTTCTCAGAATCATCCCTAGTTCATTACCAGGAAAGAGTCATCCATTTCCACAATACTGTACAGAGTTTCTGGAAAAGCTGAAAGACCAATTTTCAACGTTCCGACCCGAGGGCCGATAAGAAGCTCCACATGTGCCTGTCTGTCGCTGGAGTTTTCTCCTCTTCTGCCCAGATGCTCTGGGCTTTTCCATGCTCGTGCACTCCAGGGGTTGTGGAGCGGTCGTTTGAAAGGGGGTGTTGAGGGGAAACCGCACGGCCGCAGGTAGCACAGACCAGGTCTTTCAGCCTCGCCTTCGCCCTCAATGACCCACGGCAATGCCTCAGCACGGGGACGTGTAAAGCATTCTTCTGTTCTCGGATGTCAAAACTTTGAGCCATGCAGTTGAGTCTCGAGTAACATGCTGACTTAGTGCTGACTGAGATTTGTATCTGTACAGAATGACGAGGGGCGACGAGGGGAGGCCACATGCCACATGCACGTTTATGTCGACAGTCTGTGGTTTCTCGCTAACATGACAAGTTGTGTTTGTTGAGAAAAAAAGACAGCCTGGTGTGGGAATGACGCTTCATAGCTGCTATAACTCGTTTCATGTATGTTCCACAACATGAAAATGGATAAAAAAGTAAGTGACAATTTTTGATTTTTGATATATAATTTTTGATAATGACTGAAATTCTCATTTGTTATTCCCTCCAAGCCACATTCAACTTCTCAAACTATGTTACGTCATAACGTCATAACGTGGTCAGATTTGAGTCTGCAAACATAAACAACAACGTCAAATGTTAATGTCCTGATTTTCATGTTACACATGCATACAGCAATCAGATTGGACTGTATGAATATGTACGCATTAGCTCCTGACCTAGACACATCAGCTACCTCACTATCAAATAGTCCAACAGCAATTCACACATAAACATGTGTCATCAGGTTAAAGGTCCACTATGTAGGAATCTGTTGGGTGCAACCACCAGAATGCCCTTCTTACCCCTCCTTTTCCATGCGTGTATTAGAGTGGCCGTCAGGTGCCCGTAGTGCACTTCGATGTATCTACATTCACCCTCCCTTGCTTTTTCTGTTCTAAATAATAAGTATGATCCTCCATTTTTTCCCTCATTTCTATTTGGCTTCTCAAACTTGTTCTCCAGCACCAGCAAACACAGATTCCTCTTCCTTCTTCTTCCTCGTCTTCCTTTTTTCTCCATCGTTGTCCTCCCGGTGCTTCCTTTTGGATTCACGCTGCCGCTTGTAAAAGCATGAAACATGGAAGGCGCTCTCTAGAGGTTTGTCCATTCCGGGCTACTGTAGCGGCGCAACATGTCGGCTCCGTAGAGGTGGACCCGCTCCCTGTGTAGGTATAAAGGGCTAGTTCTAAGCTCACAAAAACACAACTATTCGTACTTACAGCTAATTATACACTAATGAGAACATACTCGTGATTACTATATTCCGTTTCTGCCAATAGAGCCCCCTGAATTCTACAAAGTGGACCTTTAAGGTTATCGTTTCTGTTACACAGAGGTCTTCTAGTCACTCCTCCATATTACCTCCAAATTATGTCATTATCAGGAATCTGACCACAGACCATTAGTCAGTAATGCTGGAAGTTACTACGGTTCTACGGAATAAAGATGATCTTCCACTTTGAGACACTTTGAGCTCTCAGGCTGTTACTCACTCATCGGTGTTTATCATTTATCATTGAAACCATTTACTCCCTGAAGTCTGATAAAATGCAGGATAGGGATTAGAAAATGATTGCAAAGGCAAGTTTCCACTGAGAAACAGCCTTTATTTTATTTAATTTGTTCATGTCTTCTCAAAAAACGCATGCATCTGTTTCAATGTTGTTTCAAATTTGATCAATTTGGGCAAGTTAGTGGATTTCAATTCGTAGCTACACAGATTTTCCGAAGTAAAATTTAAGCATTAAGGACTTTGAAGACGGATTTTCAGTATCAAATTTTCATGATTTTGCCATAGAAATAGTAGTAGCTTAATTTTTCCCAAGAAGATTAACAGGTTGAATAACGTTATTATTAAATATTAATAATTATGAACGCCTTGAACCGATGCTGACTACAGTGGGTGGATTTATCTATGCTAATGATCAGTTTCAGATATACATTCAGTCCTTTTTGATTGTTACATTGACTTAAAACCAAAATTTGGTTTCAAATGTAAACATTATTTCAGTTATTCAGTGGTGTTATGTGGCCATACTTAAAAATACTATCTAACAGCATGGCTGAGAATATATATATATTTATATATGTATATCCCACAAACACAAAGAATTAAAGGCTTGTAGTCTGGTAATGAAGTCATAGTGCTGAGTGGTGAGTAACCCCGTCTGGAAGGAGGCGACAGTTTACCAAGACGAGGGAAACCATATAAGATTTGGCGTCTGTCCTGGTATCCGCCTGGTGCCGAGGAAAAATGAACAAAGCGTTTAAAGATGCTTCAAGAGCAGTCATTAATCATCGCTGCTCTAGCAGACAACAATTTTTATCAGTAAAAGTGCTAATTTAAGTACTTTTGTAAGTACCAAGTATCAAGTGGTACCAAGTGGTAGGTATTTAGACGTCTTTGAAGAAAATATGCAAGACTGTCGCAGAAGAACTTCTTGTTGGAAGTTGTATGGAATAAGGTAGGAAAGACGCAGGAATTAGCAGAGAGGCATTTAATAGTGCTGTAAAATGCAGGCCCCAGTAGCCGTGTTTGCATTTACCTGCTTAATGCGCAGTTTGAAATTGCGAACTAAAAATGCATAATGGAAACTTTTGAAAAACTTTTGAATTGCAGAAAAAAAAAAAATTGTCAGGCTGTTTCAATTTTGCAAAATTGAAACTGAAACACATTTTTCATGTTTGTGTCACATGACATGACATGACGAGCAAATGGAAACACTACCTTTCGCTGTACGAGCTGTCACGAGAGGGAAAACCATAGCTTGAATTGCAAAACATCACTCAATGGAAATACAGACCACTTGCATTTTTGTTTTGTCCAACTTTCAAATGATCACGTTTACGCAAAACGTCAGGAGTGATGTCAAGCGCTTTTTTATTTCCCAACTAATCAAGTCAGGATGGTCTCCGGATTTTTCCACAACCCACGTAGGAATCTCCATTTCCTTAAATTCTTGAATTTTTTCCATGTTATTAAATTCAACAGAGAAACACTGTGAGATTGCGAAGACAGGGAAGAAGTGTTTATAGCTACTATAATGTTAGAATGATTCTTGGATGTTCTACAACATTAAATGTAACTGTAAATGAATGAAAAGTGTTATGTGTCATTCTTTGTTTGTCAGAGAATTCACCAGTAATGTCCTATTTACATGTTTATCCTGTTCCACCCACCCAGGCATGTGTTTAAGATATAAATTCCGTTCTAAATTTCCCGATCCATCATCAGCAATCGCAGGCAGTGTGGCGTGCCCAGGCCGTCAGGTTCAATTCTGTTCTGTTCTTAAAGCAGTCTCATGGCATCCTCTTCATACTCATGATGATCAGAATCTGCTCGCTGTCCTGCCAAGGGTGCTTGTCCAGAGGGTTTTTGGGTCACGACATATAATAACTATTTTCCAAACAGAGGAGAGTTATGCAAGGATGCAGCAGCAGCTGTGTTTGGTGTGGCAGAAATGTGTCTATTCTTTAGTCTTTAACTAAGTCACAGTGCTATGTTTATTCTAGTTATAAACACATAGATACAGCACACCATCGCTACAACATTCAGCACAAATGCTACACATCAGAGGCTATGTGAAGTACTGAAGGAACTGCTTTAGTTCTAATACTTTATATTTGTACTCGACTTATTTAGACCTGGAACAAAGGCAGCCTAGGAGCTCCCTGAATGGTTAATTTGTCCAAAAAGGCCATGAAACGAGTCTCACTGTGAAAACAAAGAGTATGTTTCTCTCATTCTGGTACTGATGTTACGTCACATCCTACTACAGCTTCCTCAATGTTTACATTGGCATTACGTCATGTCGACATTAGTGTTTGTTTATGAATACATTTTGAAGTGATGATGCATGTGGGTAGAAGTGGCAGTAATTTACATATCATACATCATACATCATACATTTCTAAGAAAAAGACAAGACGGTTTTCGAGCCGCGTATGGCCCCTTTGGCTTTCCAATAGCAACTGCAACTAATTGGTCATGCATTATTGTGAAAATGTGAATAACTGCACGAACCAACAGTTAAATTCAACAATTTAACCAGAACAACTCATTGTTCTTCTGATGTATGGCATTAGTTTGTGACTTTGCATGTATTTAAAAGATTCTGTAACGGTCTGGAAAACATCTTACAGAAATTTGATCCCGTGACTTTGAAGCTCCTAATTAGCGGTCCAATCACATCACATCGCTTAATTAAAGTGATTCGTTTCTAACAGCGAAGAAACCAAGAACATCAGAATGAATTTGGGTTATAGATATAAAAACGGAGCACGAAAGGAAACGACAAGTTCTGGAAGAAAAACGTCTGGTCCTTCTGGTACCACAAAATACAAATTATGATTAGATATGATTATTACTTGTTAAATTCTCTGAGCATATCCAAACAGCAATAACGTGCATTAAAATAATATGATAAAGATCCTCTAACGATAGGAGTGCGATTAAAGAAAATTGCTTACGTCAAACCACAGTGCAAACATTTTATTTACATTCAGTTTTTTCTTACCTACGTGAGGAATTTTTTCAGAAGCAGGCAGGGGTAGGATTTTTTTTTTTTTTTTTAAATCTCTTGCACACATCTACATTCTGAAGTGCACCACTCAGCGTCTGCTGCCTTTTTCCAGCCGTTTTCAATCCGAGGTTGTAAGCCTCCTTAGATGTTAAAATGTGCCTTTATGAACACACACTCTCACACATGTGTGCTGGCACCAGGAGCTGAGAGATGGATGGTGCTGAAGGAACCCCAGGGAACAGGGTCTTGGCAGCACCGTGATGGTGGAGTGAGGCGGAGGCCTCCTGCACACCTGATCACATACTGAGACCCCTGTGGGGAAATACGAAGCAGGGCTGCGTACAGGAGAGTACTTTTCCATTTGGGTGTAATTTTAAAAGGACTATGTTGTGGAAAAAGCAGCAAAACTTTAAAAGTAATAAGCGATTTTTGATGATACACCATATGTAGCACGATATACAGGTTTGCTAACAAACTGCCAGTAATACAGTAGTGTTTAATTGGAAAAAAAAAACCTACAATGTCTACCTAAAATATTCTAATTAGATGCATAGCTGCTTCTAACCAGAATGTGTAACAGCTATTTTTAAAAATATAGAAAGAAATCACCATATCTGCATAATATCCCAAATAAATGTAATCATGTATCACAATAGTAATACTGTCGTATTACACAGGTCTAGTGATATTACTTTAAAGCTTTATACACACTCAAACATATTTAGACCCTTAAATGTTCTATAAAGTACCATAAAGCAAAGTGTTATCCATCCAGAAAGAGTTGCAGTTTTTAGCTCAGAAGCTCAGAATATTCCATCGAACCCTTAAAGATCGCATAAATAACTCTTTCTTCTAACAGTGTATGTATGAACTGAGTCAGTGTGTGGTCCAAATTATTGCTCAATATTTCATTTTCAAAGCCTAGAACCTGCCAGGTGTTTATTTATCTTTTAGTTCTTTGTAAACTCATAAAAAAAAGTGGTTCTGTAAGTGTTATTCAATGCATAATTAAGGGTTCTTATTACCTCTCAAAAGTGTTCTACTTGAACCCTTTTCTGATAGAGAAACACTCAACATTTTAATGGTTCAACCAGAGAGACAAAGCTCAAGGGTTCTAAATGTTCTAAGAGTGCATAATAGATGATTATGCACCATGTTTGATCAAGGCAAGATCAGTTCCTCGCAAGATGTTTTTTCGATTTTTGGTTTTCTAACATGGGACCTTTTATAAAAGGGGAACTTTCAATTACCCTCTTTCCACCAAAAAGAACCAGGTGCTAGTTCTAGGCTGGTGCTAGTGCTGGTTCAGAGATGGTTCAACTTGCGAACCTTCTAAAAATCTGTTTGCTTTTTCACAGGCTAGAGAGCCATCATAGAACAATGTCATTGTTGTATATGTCTCCGCTGTCCAAGCCACTATGCATGCTGCGCCACGAGCACCAAGCACCAGGATTGGATTGGATTAATCCAACTAGCTCTGTTTTACACACTACACTACACTAGCTTGGTTTGTTTTTTAAATGACAGTCTTTTTTGGCTTAGTTAGTCATGATAATCCAACCCCCAGCCCCTGACATAAGATAAGCAGTTTTTGGTTCTAAACTATTAAAGTGTTGGTGCCACTCTGGAACCAGTTGGCCCAGCTAAGAGCTGGTTCTTTGGCTGTCAATACGCAAAGAACTGATTTGAAATTAGGCACTGGCTCTGAACCAGCAGCCCTGGAACTGTCTTGGTGGAAAGGGGGTAAATAAGTGTTCCCCAAAGGGAACAAACTGAAGCATGCTAGAAGGTTCTAGATAAGTCCTAGGCCCAGAATCGCACAAAACACTCCAGTGCTTAAAAATGATCAACAGCAAATCCTTCAGTGCTGGAGAACTTGGAGCGTGAATGGATTGAATGCACAACTTGAACGTTGATAAAATGCATAATATCTTGATCGACCTTGTAGTTCTGTGAGATTAAAAGGTTTAAAGAAAACCAAAAAGAGCCAAAATATTCCAGTTGTAACATTCAACCAAAACACTGTGTTCTTTTCCTATTGCTGACATTTTCTCACTTCTCAAATAAATCAAGCATTAGAGGGATTTTTTTTTAAGCCTCTGTTATTTTTACATGGAATTAAAGGGCAGCTGAAGGGCAGCATACATTAGAAACCCTTTTTTATGCTGGCATCTACATGAATATTTTTATGCATTCACACCTGAAATCGCCACCATGTTTCTATAAGATGAAATCAAAGCAAATAAATTGTAAATAAGTTCTTCTGCCTGATGTCTCACCTCAGCTGAGGCTAAAAACAGCCGTAACCTCAGGACTGCTTGCTGCTCCTTTCAGACATAAACACAGCCATCAGTTGTGGTGAGAAGACCCAGGTCAGCTCAGACACAGGGAGTTCTTTAAGTTTTGTAAAGTGAATAAGTTATGTCGAGTGTGAGCAATGAGTAGTGTTCAGCGCTCAGATCAATGTGGAGCAAATCCACGGCTTAAAGGCAAAAAGATCAAAAGAAAAGGATCAGGCAAATCATCAGCAGCATGTTCCAAGAAGTTGAAACGATTTGTAACTCTATAAACTTTAAATATAGAATTTCTGATCGTTCGACCTGTGTAACATTTAAAGACGTTCAAATATTTGTTCATATTTGATGGAGCTCCCAACCAAATGGAAACTTTTTTTAAAAGGGCCAAATTCTCCCTTATGTAGAGAGAAATTAAGAGAGGAACCAATCATGTTAGTGGATCATTAAGTTTATCCAAAGCAACTTATCATCTTATAAAAATCTGATATCAAGAAACTCATTCCAAGAGGAAAAAAAAAACTCACAATCAACTTGTGAACTTATTCTAAGTAGCTAAAATCTTATCCTGAACAAAAAATATCTCAGAAACTTGAAAAACAATTCACTCCAAGAAAACCCTCAAATAAAACCAACATAGCCAGCATATCAAAGAAAAACATCTTATCCTGAGCAACTTATAAAAGAAAAACAACTTATCCAAATCAACTTATAAATAAAAATAATAACTTATTCTGGGCAACTTATCAAAGAAAAATCAATTATGCAGAACAACTTATAAAAGACAAATCACTTATCCTAAAGTGACTTATTATTAAGGAAAAATAACTTATCCAAAGCAAGATAAGCAACTTCTACCTAAGAAACGTGGCAACTTTTCCAAAAAAAAAAAAAAATTTAAGTTTTTCTTATTAAAAAAAAAATAATAATAAAAATAAAAAACTTTCAAGTACCTTAGCAAAGAAAAATAACTTATCCCACGAAAATTTACAAAAAATATTTTCAAATTATTTATTTCAAATAATTATCATTAAACCGAAAGAAAGTTATTCCAGGCAATTTATTTAACAAATAAAAAAATAATAATTCCCAAGCAACTCACCAAAGGAAAACAAAATTTCCCAAGCAATGTATAAAAAACTTGACTTACAAAATATGAATTTATCAGAAAGAGCATTTTATCTAAAAAAAAATTTCATTATAAAAACTTATAGAACCCTTTTCAATTATAGAATCATTGTATTTAACTATAAAAAAAGAAAATTCTAAAACTTTTCAAAATCAACATATCTTACATTTAAAAAATGCAACTTGGAAAGTATTTATCTAAAGCAAATTATTCATCAATAAGCTACTTATCCCAAAGAGATGATCCAGTAGAGCGAGAAAAATAACAGAAAGAACTTTTTATCTGTAATGCTTTAATGACCTGTAACCACACAGCAGTATGTTTCATAAAAGTGAATATTAAATTTATCATAATGCTGCTCAGAACCAATCAAGGTAGTACAGTACTATGTGAAGACCAGATCCAGGACTGGACCAAGAACTGAAAGCATTTCCTGATTTCAGCTGCTTTCTAGACAGTGGCTAACCCGCAAGAGACTGTAGAAAGGAAAATAAGGAAACCAAGGGATTACTTTTGAATTCCAAGTATGGAAATACGGTGACTGAGCGTTTTTGGATGCACTTCACTTTTTCTGATTTAAATATCTTAAATATATGTAAATTTCTATGTTTCTGTTGATATGGCCAAGATGACACAGAAACCCAAGCAAAGTGGGAATAAGCGCTTCAAGTAGTGACATGCTTATAATTGTGTATACATTTCTTATATATATATAAGATATATACTTTTTCCTGGTTGTAATAAAAAGATCAGTGTGCACTGCTTGTAAAACTGCACATTGCACATTTTGCTCAGCATCATTTTGCTCTTTTTGCTTAAGACATCAGTTCCAGGAACAGGTTTTTGGCAGCGAGTGAAGAGCCTGGTTTCTCCTCTGCCAATGTACGTCACGGGTCCATAGCGACGGCTCAGAACTCGTGTCATGACTGTTTCTCTAAAACAAAAAAATTTTCAACAAGGGTTTGCCACTACAAGACTAACCTCGACGAGCCAACAGTTGCCACAGTAAACACCACAGCAGGTCCAGACGTCGAGAGAAACCGCGGGCTAGAAATGTAATTTATGGGTTTTAAGTGGAGACAGTTGGAGACGGGTTTCTTCCCATCTAACCACTTTCCTACATCTGATGAAAAAGCATTGATAAAACTGTGATAAAATTGTCTTCCACACTTACCATAAAGGGTTCCTTGATGGTTCTTCAAATGGTTCTTTGGCTTTTAAAGGGGGTTCTTTGATCATTTCATTAGAAACTGGTTATATAAAAGGTTTTTGGACCAACAGGCTGATTCCTTTGATCAAAAACATATTTAGCTAGGAAATTTTTATTTAAAACATCAGGAGAAAAGCATTCCACGAGATGGATTCAAGTGAAACTGACATTGCAGGAGACAGTTCCATACATCATATCTGAAAAACAATGCAATCCCTACACGTGACATTTCCAATCCATATTCAGATTGGAAACAGTGCACTGGAGGCACGTGGCACGCTTTATCTAAAGATCCATCTCTAAATTATCTCTAGAGTCAAGAGTTTACAGTCAAGATTTACCACCGCCCTGCATGAAAACAAAATATAAATTCAATAACACATGCAGGGAGTGTTTTGGGGATTGAGGTTTGGAGTTTTATAAAAGGGTTTTTTTGGGGGTTTTTTATAAATATGTAATAACTAGACAGAAAAACAGCACCGAGCTTCTCCGTTGTGTAAAGGATCTTAGTCCATCATGCATGCACAAAATTTATGAGCACCTTTATATTGTCAGATTCTCTGGGGTTAAGCAGTATTTGGTAATTGCAAAAATCCTGAATTTTATGTTGGTTGAATTAGACATATTATCAGGCTCATCAGACTTAGTGGCAACCAGCAAAGGTTACAAATATCTCATGGGGTTCCTCCAGGAGGGGCTGGGATCTGTGGCCAAGTATAGAGAAGACTGAGCTAACCTTCTCAACGTGTTGCCACCATGACACCCATCAGGAATATCAGGAGTGTTGTTAATTTCCTCATAACCAGATTTTCAGCTATGATATCCTTGCAAAGAACGAGATCTTCAGGGCACTTCTTACACCCCTTCTTTTTAAGGGTTTAAAATCAAGGGCTTGCCTTTAAGCAAAGGTTTAGATGCTATTGAAAATCATCTCAGACTCCTCAGATACCTCAGAATATAATCTCAAACACTGCTGATCAAAAAAATATTGCAACCTCGGAGGTGTGATCAGTCGTGGATAAAGAAAGTGGCTGATGGGTGGTCCTGGAGAAATCTGGGTAGGCTTGAATGGAGCTTATCACCTTATGTTTTCCTCAACAGGCTTAGATATTTACAAAATGGTGACCACAATAATAATACAGCCCCGACTGTCAGTGTTGCCATGTCCTACTTATAGAGCATCACTTTAGGGAGCTCTGTGAATGATTTAATATAATGTTCATCCAGAAATCTAAGAGAGGAAGTTCTGAATATTATTATTACTGTTAATACATATTTCTAATAATTCCCAAGACAAACAATTAGTGTAATAGTGTAATTATGCTAATAAGAGATAACTAAATTTTTAAATTTGTATTGTTAACAAAGTATTTATTTTCATGAATCTGAATGGGTGGGCCAGACGTCAATCTGGTGTGACCCACCCAGGCCCACCCAGATTGACAGCTGGCCCAACCCAGGTCCACCTGGATTGACATCTGGCCCACCCCTGGCCCACCCGGCTTGACATCTGGCCCACTCCAGGCCCACCCGGATTGACAGCTGGCCCACCAGATTTATAGATTTATAGATTTCAGATTCTTAGATGTGCCCATAGGTTTGAACTACTTACAGGTAGTTTTCTGTTACCAAAAAAGAATGCTCAGGAAGTCAACTTAAATACCTACATAACCCGACTCCGAATACAAGAAACTTTCCCTTTCTGAGTGATGTAACTTTTAAACTTAAGTCAGCTACTATGAATTAGTGACTTAGAACACCATTGGACTACCCAAGGTTAAGGATTTGCTTTTAGACCTAAAAGGTTTTGTGAATTACTCTTAAATATTTTTTTAGGATTTCCAGTGTTTTAGGAGTTTTTAGTGAGGTCAGGCACTAATGTCAGATGAGGGGGTCTGGGGTACAGTCAGCATTCCAGTACATCCAAAAGGTGTTCAGTGTGGATTGGGCACCTCATAACATAGCATTAAGACTGTCTGTGAATATAGCCCTACTTGCATTTATTTAAAAAAAAATTTTCACATATATCATTTGGAGAAAATGGTATTGTTAAAATGGTTGTTCTTTATTAAAGGACCGGTGTCATTAGTTGTTGTGGAAAATTTGAGTACATATTTTCATTCTCTTGAAAAGGTGCCAATATTTCTGGAGTACACAGCCACAGCTATGAGACTCAAAAAAACTGAACCTCTAGGGTGTTTTTCACTCTCAGAACCCAGTAGTCTGGGAACGAAAGCTTTCCCAGAGCAGGGCTGTGAGGACACGCCACACCACACAAACAGGACTTTTCATGGCAGCGCACGAGCCATCCATCACAGGCCTGACAAAAATATTACACACTGACTGACACGTGTGTCCGTGAAAGCTTTGAGTGACGACACGTCGTAGGCAATGTTAAAAGCTGAGTAATATGGGAAATGACTGGTGGGATTTCTTGATGTGATCTTAATCAGCCATAAAAATAGTGAGAGCCTTCCTGTGATAAAGTGGGACATTTCCCATGAGTCACTGGGTCCACAATACCTCGTCATGAGCAGAGAAGTTTCTCAAGCTATGATGCATTTATGTAAATTATTTATCTCAAGTTAGCTCATCAAACCAGAGTCTAGCTACAAGGCTAAAGATTTTAGCTCAGAAATTAGATCCCTTCTGTTTTGCACATATTCTAAGCCTAATAATAAAGGAAGTTAAAAATGTTCTGTTATTTATCAAAGTAAAACGTAATCGTTCAGGTGTAAAACATGTAATTGTTGTTAAGGTGAAGTTTTCCAGTGTCCAGAGTCTCCAGTGACAAGTAACATGGCAAGTTGCTTTTTTTGCCTTATTAATTACAAAAGAGAAGAAGAAAAAAAAGAAAGGCTGGTGAGGGAATAGTTACTTACAGCTTCTATAGTGTGATAAGTGATAACTGGATTTTTGGACATTCCACAACATTAAACATTTTTCTTAGACATTTCATAGATTTTTGACTTTACTTAAATCTCTGGTTTCATTAGTGAACTCATGGCATGGGTTGTTATATACAGTGCATCCGGAAGGTATTCACAGCGCATCACTTTTTCCACATTTTCTTATGTTACAGCCTTATTCCTAAATGGGTTAAATAAATTTTTTTCCTCAGAATTCTACACGCAACACCCCATAATGACAACGTGAAAAAAGTTTACTTGAGATTTTTGCAAATTTATTAAAAATTAAAAAAATGAGAAAGCTCATGTACATAAGTATTCACAGCCTTTGCCATGAAGCTCAAAATTGAGCTCAGGTGCATCCTGTTTCCACTGATCA
>JAQQZR010000007.1:22140756-22164712 GCA_030068235.1 Notoglanidium macrostoma
TTTGGAATAAGGCTGTAACATAACAAAATGTGGAAAAAGTGATGCGCTGTGAATACTTTCCGGATGCACTGTATATAAAAAACAGAAGAAGAAAAAAAGAACAAGAAAAGGACGAAGTTGATGAAAACAGAATGATTGAAGATGTTTGGATGGGGAAGTGTGTGTTTGCACAGAGCTAATAAAAGTGGTAACGTGAAGGGCCACTATAAAACAAGGCAGAATAATATAAATAAAAGTTCTAAAACTTCTAGCCATAAAATAATCGTTAATGGTTAGGTATCTGTTGAATAACAGTATTGTAAACTCTTAATAGAACGGCTCTCACTAGTGAAACGAGTTTGTGAATGAGTTTCTTTCTTTCGCATTGACGAGGGCACGATTATGATGTCTTTACTACCTGTTCATAAACACTTGTGATAAACAAACTCATCCATTAAACTTGTACAATTGGTTTGTCATCTCTACAGAGAGAGAAAAAGAGGCACATCTGTATCAGGAGAATTCCACAGATGGACAATGGGACAGAGCTCTGAGTGCCGCAGCGGAGAAGTAAATCAAAACAAGGTAATCCTCCACATATTGTACTGTACGTGATGGGAGGCGTATCCAGAAGATCTCACACTGTGCACAGTCCAAAGTCACCTGGAAAATATTAGTTAATTCAGTAGTGCAGACTGTAAACCAGGGTTTGGAGCAATTATTCAGAGTGCAGAGGATACAATGGAGAAGAAAGGGTTGGCTTTTTTCCCTAAAACTGCGCATTGAATAGTAGAGTGCTGGCAAAAATAAAACACATACTCGAAAAACAACTTTGATGTCTTGATCTTGTCCTCTGTATCCCATGGCAACAGGTGTCCCGTGTTTCTGTTCTGGGTTCACTTCCTGTGATGGTTGTAGGTCTTATTTCTGCTCCTGCATTATGCCCAGTATTCTCAGCTTCACAACAACCCTGACTGAAACGAAGTGCTTACTGGTGATGAATAAATGAATGAATGGGATACATATATTCACATGTCCGATGCTTCACACATTTTTCAGTCTGTCCTTAAATCCCTCCATCCAGCTCTAAATCTTCATCAACATCAACCCTGGCTGGCTCTCAAAGGCAATAAAGTCTGATGCGTTTTTCTTTTTTCAACATGATGCTTTCAAGGCAAGTGAAATTCCAAGCGCCTAAAAAGGAAGTCCAGTCCTGAATCAGAGAGCAGACCAAACATCGGCTGTTAAGGGTCTCTGTGCCCATGTCGTCTGCGCTTTGTTCCCAGCAAGGAAGTGCGTCACCAAGGACGATGGGAAAAAAAGTCTAACTATGTGTTTAGCTGCTCAACACAGAGGGAAATTCTTATCACTTACTATGTCCATACTTCATTATTTAGGCTATCTAGGCTATATCTAAAGAATATTTTTATTAGCTAATCATGTCTAATAACATTACTATACAGCTGAGAGTCTCCAACTCACCCACTGGTGTTTGGTGAAAAAACAATGTCCATTTTTCATTTAATTAAAGCTCAGACCTGACTGATAAGCACACATACACAGAAGAAATTATTCTCAGGGAAGTATATTAACTTTACATTATTCCGTTTTATCAATCAACCTTTGCCTAATTTTTCATATTTGCTCATAAAAACAGGCTGGTAAATTTACATTAGCTAGCCATCTTAATGTTACTCCCTACACATCCTGAACAGAACTTGCATCCATCCGTTACCTATACTGCTCATCTGCCAGGGTCGCAAGGCAGCTGGAGCCAAACCCAGTTGACTTCGGGTAAAAAGCAGGGTACACCCTGGGCAGGTCACCAATCACACAGAGGTGAACAACCATTTACACTCACATTCACGTTTATGGCCAATTTAGAGCAGGCAGTTGACCTAATCTGTATGTCTTTGGATTGGTGAGGAAACCGGAGGAAACCCACACAGTCAGCCACCAGGTTCGAACCTATAACTGTCTTGCTGCAAGGTGACAGTGCTTACCACTTCACCACCATGCCGCTACCAGAACAGAACTTGACCAATGAAAAAATTTTCCATTTAGCTAGTTAGCGTCAGCTATTCAGAAAAAAGCTTCTCTAAGTCACTGTATAATATTTTACGATATCTTCTTCTCCTTTTCACTTATTCCCTGTTCAGGGTCGGAACAGGGCGACGCCATCCATCATCTGCTTCATCAATTTGACTGGGGGATGCTCTTCCTGTCACAACCCTCCCAATTCATCCGGGTTTGGGACCTAGTGGTTGGGACCATTCACACTATGGGTAATTTAGAGTATTCACATGTTGGGAGGAAACCAGAGTCCACGGAGGAAACACACGCATGCACGCGGAGAACATGCAAAGTCCACACAGAAAGGCACCTTCTTGCTGTGAGGCGACAGTGCTAACCACTGCACCACTGTGCCGCCCTATAATGTTTTACAATATAACAATACAAAAAGCATGAAATTTGATTTAAAGGAGCTCATCATATGAATCAAGATTAAAGTTTAAAACCCATGGCATGCCAAGTTAACCAGCTACCTAGATATTAAGCTTATGCCCATATCGACATGCCTATAGCTTAACCATTAGTCAGTTATGTTTTTATTTTCCTAATCTTTTTACAGACAATGAGAAGATGTAGAAAAGGCAAACCAAGACAGATCATAATGAAACTACTTCCATTCATCCATCCATTATCTATACCGCTTATCCGTCAGGGTTGCAGGAAAGCTGGAGCCAATCCCACCTGACTTCAGGCAAAAGGAAGGGTAAACGCTGAACAAATTATTTACTCTCCATTATTACCTAGTACACTGACTGACGATGATGAGGTGGTGTTGAGCCACTCTGTTCATGCGCAGTAAACCTACCCTACAGAGTGCTCTGACCCAGATTGTACAGACCATGAACGATCTCTGGATGAGTATGAAGTGTGTAACAGCACCCCATGGAATGAATCCATTTTGAAAATGTCTCCATTTTATCTGCAATTACAGATCTAAATGTTAGTAGAGATGTTTCAGATCCATACGTAAATTTATGCCTATGGCCCATACTGACGTTTGAACTATATAAGCCAGGATCCTGAGTGACACAACAGAAAACATTCACCAGATTTTTGGGAAATCAAAAGTTTGAATCCTGATGATGATGCATCCATCCGGGGAAGAATAGAGAGCAAAACTGGCTTCTACTTTAGGTAGAAGGTATGGGATTACTCTCTCTTAACTGTAAATCATTAGGTATTAATCATGGGTGTCTGTAAGCTCATGTAGAAGAGTGAAGATGGCACTTTTCTTCGAGCGTGTTAGCTGTGACGTAGTATGAGCAGCAGTATGAAAAAATGTGATGTTGATTTCACATGTCTCAGAGGAGTGCTGGCTGGAGTGTCCAAATTAGTGAGAAAATTAAACCACTGTAATGTTACCATGACAACCCGATTCTGTCCTTTACTTTATTCTTGTAAGTTTAGCAGCTAATAAAAGTTAACCAATACGTCTTCAGTCTCTAATGTGATTGGTCCAAAGCTATATATAACAAGGCCAGTTAATACAAAACCCTGCCACTAAATCAATTTTATAGTTCACAGTTATAGTTTATGGTTTATATAATCAGACTCTGCATCCAAAAAGAGATTATAAAAACATCATGTGTTGAGTTCAGGTCTACTTTAAAAGATGGTCTTTTCTGGATGGTCCTGAAGGTTCCCCTGTGGTGCTCTGGATCATTCCAATGATTCAGAAGCGGAGAGGAGGATCTGAACTTCTATTAACCCTCACACTCTTTCCCTCAACCCTTCCATGCCCCCTACAACTCCTCTCTGCATTCCTTCATTCACAGAGTTCATCCACAGCAAATCCCGCTCAATAAATAACTCAAAATTTGTATGGCCTGATGTTAGTTCATCATCATAATTTATCACAGCAGCCTGGGCTTTGTTTTTGTATCAGCGTTGTGGATCCACCTTCCCAACACATGCTCAGCCAAAACGCGACTCCCTCCCAGCAGCAAATCCATCCATATCTCACTAAACTCCTCCGCAACATAGCACAACACACCTGTGGCTCTGTTCTTCTTGGCAGCTCAGGGTATAGGTTTCTCTTTCCCAAATGCATCATCCTAAAGGATATACATTATGCAGCATGACACAGTTATAACATAATTTATTATCAAGTCAAAAAAGGTTTGTCTAGTTTATTTTGTGGTTATGAGGTAGGAACAGAAGCAGAAACTGTGACAGAAAGAGAATTTTTTTCCAGTATTTCATACCATGAATGAGTCATCTTGCTGATTATGAGTTATTTCTCTTTAGCCTCAGTGAGTGTCAAGGATTTAGATGTCACATGCAGAGTCCAGAAAGAAGAAACAGATTGTATTTGTATTAGGTTTGAGGGTTGGATTGAAATAAAGTTCATCAAATCAAAGAGTTGGGTCTTGTAACAGAGATGAGTCATTTTAGGGCAAAACCCTGCCAATAAAAAATCCTTTACTAAATAATCCCATGTCCATGTCAATTTTTGTATATTCAATTCCATTTTCTTTATATCAAGTGCTTTTAACAATGGACATTGACAGCAGCTTTACAGAAATCCAGATATAGATTTAAATTTGTCCCTAATGAGCAAGCCAGGTGACCGTGGCAAGGAAAACTTCCTGAGACAGCATGAGGAAGAAACCAAAAGGGTTCATCCTCTTCTAATCTGGTCTTCTGTCTGATTTGGTACTTGGTGTAAAAATGTATGTCTGCATTATGGTATTGCCTTATAACTGACCATGTTCTGATCAGTAGCCTGAAGCCTTAACCACTAAGCCACCACACATAAAAATTCATCACACTGCAAGAATTTGATGAAAATACATCTAACACTACAATGAAAAATTCATTCATTTTTGGCAGTGGTAGCTCAGAAGTTAAGATGTTGAAATTTCAAATCCCACTGCTGGGCCCTTGAGCAAGGCCCTTTAACCCTCAACTGCTCTATTGTATAAATGAGGGCATCTGCCAAATGAGATAAATGTAAATGTTATGATGAGCTACTTAGAATTAATTAGACCTCATTCATGAATCATTTCTTATGGTTGTGTGTTCAAACTATTTGCAAAAGTTTTTGAATGGTTTAAACTTGACAAAACAATTCATGTACAAAATCACAGTAATTAATCAACCTCTTTCACATTTACACAAAATCATGGAGTGAGACATAGGACATGAAACCAACTTTTCCCCAACTAGCCTAATTCCATCTGTAAATGCTACTGTGAAAGATTCCGAAATAAATGACTTAAAATCTAGTATGTTAAACAATGTTCAATAAGTCTGCATTAATTGCAACAGAGCAATAAACCTTTGGATTGACAATAGTGTCAGCTGCCACCCCCCAAAAAACATATCCTAATCCAGAATAAACAGATTTTGAATAGAAATACACATAAAATATCCATCTGATAAAATCAGTTGTGTAGGGTATTTAATACTCTGATCAAAAATATTAGTATAAACAGCATTTTCTGCATTACACAGTGTCATGGAGCCCTGGAGAAACTATGATTAGATTTATAAAGTTTCGGTTGGATTGGTGTTTAGAGGCATCCAGCTAACAGAATAAAGCAGAATAAACCATGCAGAATAAATAGGATAAGCAGAATAAACCATGAAGCAAATTCTACT
The DNA here is from genome assembly GCA_030068235.1 of Notoglanidium macrostoma. Taxonomy (NCBI): domain Eukaryota; kingdom Metazoa; phylum Chordata; class Actinopteri; order Siluriformes; family Auchenoglanididae; genus Notoglanidium; species Notoglanidium macrostoma. The sequence goes on from JAQQZR010000007.1 coordinate 22,146,412, forward strand.
TCTCATAAAAACGGTCCATTAAAGATATTTGGTGTGCATTTTCTTGAGACAGGCTTGAAATTGTCAACTAGCTAATGTTAGCTACTTGTTATGCTCCAACAGCTTTCTCACAATTATTGTTGTAATTATTTTAACGTTTCCTTATTGAGACCTACTGAGATTTTATTTCAAACTGAGATTTTCAACAACTAGAGGAATATTTTGTTCTTGTAAACTGCTCATTTGGAATCAGCAATGGAAATGAATTTTTTCTGACTGCTGTAAACACAGCTGCATGTTTTTGACGAATGAGCCAGATGAGTTAGTGACCCAGCAGTTTTTCCATTCCGAACAAACACACATTTGAGAATCTGTTTTAGGAAGTCTTCACAGCAGTGTTGCCTCATTAACCCCTGGACACAATGCTGTGATGACAGCTAACATGCCCAGAGGTGCTTTCAACTTCGCTCATATAACAACCTAACACTGTGTTCAGTAAAATACTTATAGCTTGGAAACACATGTTGATTGACTCACTGTCTAGCATGAAGTGCCTCATGGTTGAGAAAGCTTTTTTCTCAACACTCCCTCATTCTCCCTAACTGCTGATGATCTTCAAGAAGAGATTAACAAAATCTCCTTAACATGTTTTTAACTATAAGAAATCCTACAGTTTCCCTCATCTAGAAATCGCAGCCCCCACAATCTCTCCCCCTTGTTCCCTAGATACTTTCCACAATGCTCGAGACTATCTCTAAAGACCTCTCTATAGCTCCACATTCATCACTTCCATCATCAGTGACTCTATAACATCTGGTCATTTTCAAACTGTTGTCAAGACAGCATGGGCTAAATTCATCCTGAAAATGCTCTCATACCTCAAACACTAGATATTTACTGACTGGTATTAGGTCAAAAATCTTAAATTTGCTGGTTACAATCAGTTGTCCCTCCTCCACACCCATTATGACCTTCAAGATCCAAGTCAGTCTGACTTGAAGGCACTTCACAGAAAACTCATCCTGTGGGTGATACTAAGAAAGCTTCTTGCCATGAGATCAGCCAAATTATTATCACATCTAATCCTTCTTCACCTCTCAGTAGCTGCAAATCATGGGGCTGGCCTATCTATCATGATCCTTGGAATTAGTGGCCCAGCATGGACGTGATCTGCTTTCTGCTTGGAGAGATGGTCATGTTATTTGACATGGAGACCATGCTGACTCTTGACTTGAGGGTCTTTATAAACCCTGCACTGCATCACAATCCCTTCAAACCAAACCACAAGCATAGCTTGACCTGACCTATCATCCCTCAAGACACAAGGAAAATCTGCATCTGTCCTGACACCTAGGTGATGAAAATAACCTCCCCTGGTTGCCCTGCAAAGTAGTCCAGAGCCAGACAATCTGAGTTGAGTCTGGAGTTCATAAATCTAGAGTCTGAGTCTGGTGTCCTAAGTCAAGGACTCTGGATCTAAGAGCTCTCCAGAACTTCCCAAGTGGTAGAGTCAGAATCAGATCCAATATCCAAAATAATGGAATTTGTATCATAGTCCAGTTGATATCTCCAGAGTCTGTGTCAAGTCCAAAATTCCTATATAGTACTGTGGTAGTGGAAAATGTCAGTAACAAGACCAAACCTTGTGTTATATTGTGTTGATCTCACAATGATTAACTGGGAGAGTGAAACTTCTCAACTCACTGTATTCCCCAATTAATAAACTATTTTTGGTGTATGCTTAAGTAAAATTAGATGTTGCATTACATATGTTATTATCAAACTATTGTGTGGGGAAGAATGCCTGATTTTTGTACTTTTTGGTTGCATACAACAAACGTCAACAGGTTATTACCACATAATATATTAATGCCCTATTACCGCAAAGGTGCAGGGTCTGCTGTATTGCAGACCTTCCTCCACTTTGGTTCAGATGAGGGTGTCCTCAGAAGTGACATCTTTGTGTTGCATGACCTCCATGATCCGATCTGTCCACATTTTCTTGGGCTTACCATGTGGTTGAGCCACAGTTGCTGTTTCAACCACCATTTGGTCTTTGCTGTGTATAACATGACTGCAACATCAGAGGTGGGCCTCTTGCATTTCCTCTTGCATTTCCAGGTATCATTTATGACATGGACAAACCAGATGGAGATAAAATCAAAGCATTTTCATCTCCTTGCTGGGGAGAACTTGCCCATGCTTCTTGGTTGCCAGACAGCACTCTGCACCATACAGATCTACTGGGTGCATGACAGTCTTGTAAAATTTCACTTTGAGGTGATTTGGCATTTTATAAGACTCAAGTGACCTGCCTCGATTTCAGCCATGCTACTTTGACTCATGCCTCATCATCTGGGAGGGTATCACTGTGCAAGGTGAAGAGTGAGTTGAGGTAGTTAAACTTGAACTTTGGTGAAGTCTTGTCCATCAAACTGGATGGTGCCATCAGTCTGCGGGCTGCACTCCAAGTATTCCATCTTCTTGATGTTCAGCCACATTCCTTGCTCACCCTGTTGACCTTTCCACTCCTGAACATGATGTGGAAGAACCAAACAAGCTTTGCAAGTGTGACATTGTCTGTGTACAGGAACATCCAGAAGTGTCCAGAAATGGGGCACTTAGAGATCGGCCATGGCCATGTCCATGCAAAGGATGAACAGCAAATGTGTAAAGGCTGATTCCTGGTGAACGGCAATGTTCACGGTAACAGGTGAAAAAATTCCATCTGTGTACCTGTCTGTGCTTGTGACGTTGAAGATGAACACTTGAACCCACCTCACATAATCATTCCAATAGGCTGTGGGACCCGCAATTCTCTCCAGATGAGGTAGTGCAGGACACGATTGAATGCCTTGTCCAGATTCAGACATGTCATGTTGACTATCTTGTTTTTCTTCCAGTGCTTCTGCTTAAGCAGTTGAGTGGTGTGGATGGGACAACCTTTGACAAATCCACATTTATTCAACATGAAGGTGAGAATGCTGCATAAGCGTCAGTCAAATACTTACTCCAAGATCGCGTATATATAGCAGACTGATTGGCTGGCAATTTGTACACTTGCTGTTAAACCCTTTGACCTTCTAAATTGGCACAGTGATGCTCATTGTCCAGATTTGTATTGGCTTATCTTTGATGGTAATGGGATGAAAGAGTGGAGCAAGTAGTTCAGCACCTTGCTCACTAAACATTTTCCAGATTTCACCTGGGATCTCATCTGGGCCAGTTGCTTTGCCGTTATTCATATTTTGGATAGCCGTTTTGACTTTTTTTGACAATTCCTGGTATTGTCACTTCTTTGCAGTGGCAAACACCTTCTTTGCTGCTTTTAGTGGTCGATATTGGTCAAGATTCAACCATATTCCTCACCAAGTCTTATAAGCCTGCTTCTTCTCCTTGACTGCTGTATGGAACTTGTGATCCACTTCATCCTCCTGCTTGCACATTTTCCATTATTTGATTCTTTTGAGCACTTTTGTTAATTTCTTCACTTGCTGCAGCTGAACCATTCAGATGTCCAGCATGAGAAGATAGTACTGGGGGTGACACTGTCAGATGGAATCACCTTGATGTTGGTTGCCAACTTCAGGTCTCACCGTCAGTCCATCAATTAGTCAATTTGAGTTTAATGTCCATTGTTGGTGAAGGTGGCCATGTGCAGGGGCCTCTTCTTGAAGAACTTGTTGATGGTGAGCTTTAGCACAGTCCAGGATGTAGCATCCATTACCATTTTTTGTGCCAAGACCATGTTGATCCTACACGCCAATTCAGGTTACCCCAATCAGGATGTACTCATCCACAGCATTTTTCCGGGAGATAGGCATCAAGTTGGTCCCAGATATAATCCTTCTCATTATAGGGCAAGTGGACTGCGGGGTGTAGCATGAGAAGATGTGCAGAATCCATCAAGCCATAATCAACTTTGACGGAGACAAGCCGATCAGATATCACTGACTTCAGCAGTGCTATCATGAGGTTCTATACTTCACCAATTTCCACGCATTGTCATTGTCATTGAACACAGGCATTGTCAATGTGGCAGTTTTACATCATGTCAACATTGCAGATGTGGAACTCTCTTCTTTAGTACGTGCCAACGATGACCCTTGTCCACTTCACACAGCATTTAGGCAAGGCCGGCATGCAGCACCTACAGGGCATGCCATAGCATTTCAAACCAAGCTTTGAGTTGGTGTTGCAAATTTGATGCAATGAATAAATACTTCAACCAACATGTTGCACCACCTGTTGTTGAAGTTAGACAACTGTTAGACAAGATTCCGAGGTGTCCTTGTTTGCACAGTAATTGGACTATCCTAGCTATCAATTTTACATAGCCTGAACATTTTATGAACATGCCCTTGTGTGCCTTTGGAACATTTGGTATTTTGCCCTTTCTTTTCTTTTTTTTTTTTTTTTACATCTAACTGTTTCTTTTTATCATTTATTGCAATTCTTTTGCCTACCAAAGTAGTTCTTTCATCTGACATGATTGTTTATTTAAATTTTCCAAGATGGACCTTATATTTATATATTACAATATTAGAATACTAGTACTTTAGAGTATTAGACATTTTCCTGGGACAGTCAGTAAATCAGTAAAATTCCTACAAAGGTTCAGTACATTTTTTTCTGCAGATCATCAGTCTATAATGTCTCGCAAGTGATACTTTTATACTGACATCTCAGTAATTATTCTATTGAATTCTTATCTACACACACTAATATCTATGATCTTTGGACTTGCTGTCTCTGTGAAATCCACACCTACAATGCCAAATGAAATATCCGCTCAGCCAAGCTAATATCACTTTGCTCTTAATTACAGACATGTGGAAACATGGCACTTTCTCATTGGTGTTAAAGTGCAGTGAATAGTTTGCAACAGAAGAAATCTCACATTATTATTCAGATATATAGAAATAACTTTTATATCAAAACCTTTACTGTACACTCTGCTCGAATGTCTCTCCATTCCGTGTCTGGTGTCAAGCGGCCTCAATTTTATCACAGTACTGGTCCAGTGACCCTGGCCAAGGTGAACCATTTGTTTTAATATGCACTGTTCCATATAACGCTATGTCCACAGCAAGGAAAAAGTGGTGTTCTTGGCTTGGAACCGGTGTTCAATGTTCACCAACTTTGCCTGGGTGGTCTTGAATATACAGTGGTTCCTAAACTTGGTCTTATACCCTGATCCTTCATATTTTACTATTTTATCTGCTTTAATACACCTGATTCAACTAATCAGTTTATTAACAAGGCATACTTGATTGTATATGTTTTGGGAGGGGTTGGGCAGGGGGCACAAAAATGAACAGATCACATGACTTACAGTACGTAAACCTCAATATACATTAACAAGATTGTGGCAAAACAAGTTAAATAAAACAATACGAGATAATCAATCAAGGCTGTTATTAAACTTTATTTTCAGTTTTGTGCAAAAATAGCTTTCACTTCCTGTGGCAAAGTGAAAAAAAAAAAAAAAAAAAAATCACTGGAGTTCACAGCACCCAAATCCAACTCCAACACAAATTTTGGAGTCACTTCATGAATGAATCATGTCCAAGGTACTGCTGCAGCGTTTCATTACAAAATAAAGGTTATGCGGAAAGAAATATAAATTCGCAACTTTTTTTGGCATTTTTAAAAAACAAAGTAATAATAAAAAGATACGAAACCATAAAAACAGACTTTCATAGAAAACATACCTTCACATCCACAACTATTTAAAAAAAAACAGTCATAAATCAAAATATTTACACAAATTTAAAATCTGTACAAATAGTTTCTCCCAAAATACATAAAGCTGTAGCAAAAGACTGAGGTAGCACATGAAACCAGAGACAGGGAGAAAGAGACCAGGAGGTAGGCAGAGGGAGAGAAAAGGAGATAAATATGTACTGTTACACAGACTAATCTTAAATTTGGATTGTGACAAAGTCCAGCTGAGAAATTTGCCATATTAGTATCCCTTTCCCAGCATGCCTTTGGGTTCCATTTATTGTTGTTGTTATTAAATTTCTGCATAAAGCAGATTACACACATCTGTACTTTGTATGGTGTTTATATATCATGTGTACGCAAGTCTAGGAAAATATCATCATAATTGTTGGCACATTTTGAGAGCCGGCATTTGATTACAAACTGAATTGATTAAGCTCGTGTCTGTTTTGCTACTCAACAACTTAATCAACTCGTGACATTCACTTAGCTAGAGAGCTTTTAGACTTTAGTCTAAAGAGATACTTTCGAGTATCATTGACCAGACAGAATGTAATGAAGTTTTTGTAATTTAAACATGTTATGAACATGACTTTGGAACTTTTTGGTTCCTAGAACCTTATATGTGCTCTTTTTTCAACATTTCAACAAAGGTAACGCAAAAACGTTCAACTGTAATAACGTTAACACAAATGCTTCCACGTTGTAACAATGTGTCTGTGTGAGTGACCTTATTAATACATTTATAACGCTATCTTGAATGCTAAACCATTTTAGGACTTTGAAGATGCATTTTTCAGTGTTACATAAGGAATGAAACACTTCAGGACATGCTGTTATAGGAAAATGATCAGTGGTGGCGTCATGCAGCTTTTTCTATATTTCGCAGTTTATTATAAGCATCTGCTAAAGTCCCTGTGAATGTGCTGTTATTACAGAACCGATAAGATATTAGAAGATTACAATGAGCACATTAATATTAATATAACCTTTGATTTGCTACTGTCAGAGCTGCTGTGATATCAAATTAATCAACACCTTCTGGCGAATCAGGATCGAGTATTCAACAACGTTAACGTCTCTGTTAGCTTGGACGCTACCAAGGCAGAAATCCGGCTCACGCGTGCTTGGTTTTCTTTTCTCCTCGGACTTCTCGAAATCCGCTTCATTGTTTTTGCACCTTGGGTTCGACTTTTACATGTTATTGATTCTGGAAAGCTTTTACACAAGCCTACAGGAAAGGTTTCTTTTCTTTGGATCGTTGCCTTTTTTGCCTCCTTCCTTTCCCGTTCCTACACAGAGAATCTGTCTACCCTACAGTTCACGAAGGTTCCTCTGGCCAGGAGAACAAAGCTCGGGGTGATGTGCTTTTCCCCAGATGCTGAGCGCCGCTGCCTGCTTGCCTGCCACCCTGCACTATATAAACTGAGCGAGGTCGTAAAAAAAATTCGAATGCTAGAAGGCAAACTGGAAATGGAAAAGTGCAGCAAAAAGAAAAATCTAAGAAAAGATGTACAAAACAAAACAACGATTAAATACAGTGTGATCAATATATTTATATTCTTTTGTAAAATATCATAAAATGGCTGAATATATAAAACCAGCACTGCTGGGAAACATCATCCTTTCAGCCACATATGTGTAAATAGTATAAAAATGAGAGAGTATTAAGATATTAGGAATGATCTGGACGGAAGATGACGAGAGAGTAAGGTCCACTGGTGGTGGTGTAGGTGCCCTCGCTCTCACACTTGGAGAGAATTCCAGAAAAAGTTGGTAGACGGATGTGTTTTTGTCCTGATGAGAAAACTGTGTGTCCCTGGAGAAATGGACGGGAGACCCTGTGTGTGCGGACGGATCACTCACGAACGGTGAAGACACGGAAAGACCCGCCCTGCAACTGGGATTTACTGGAAGAGACAGTTAACACTTAATAAATTAAAAAAAAACATTACCACGCTCTTACCAGTCTAGCTAGTATTGGCTAACTAACTAGCCTAGCTTGTTGAATGCAAGTTTGGTTAGCATATTTATCTTTATGTCATAATAGTGATATAAACTGTAGTTAATCTCAAAATATTCTACTAACAAGGGTCCATGAAGCACGCCCTCAGTTGTAATTTTAATTGTAATAAAAAGGGATAGAAAGTTGAAAAAAAAACTCTCTTACACGAATAAATACCCAAAATAATATTGTACATGCGCCACACTTTTTTTTTAATAGTTTGTAAAATAAAGCTGTAACTAAGGGAGCCTGTAATTTAATTAATTAATAATTTATTTATTTATTCAAGTTTTTAGATAAAAAAAATAATAATTTTTTGCGAAAACAGATGCATTTGGTAACGGTGACTTTTGCGAACTGTACAAAATCTAGATAACATGACTTAGCTTACGTTTAGTTTTAGTACGTTTCTTCTGCTCATTTTTAGTGTCTATGTGTTAAGGTCTTTACTTCTGAGGATAGGATGGACTCGAATTGTTCTTTTATTAATCTTCTTGTAAGCACCGGCTCATCATCCCTTGTCGACTCCATAGTCACATGATTATTTTATTATTGGAATTCCCGCATAATCCCATCACATTTAAAGTGAATATTAATGGTGCGTTCAATTCCTTAACGATATTTTCTCACTTTCGCAGTGATTTTCCACGTCACCCTGAATATGTAAGGACTTTTAGAGTTGCGTTTAAATGTCATCCGTATGTTTGTCAGGTCTACTGCAAAATCTGTAAAAATCAAAATTACAGAAAAGAGAAATACTGTAGCCTGTTTATTGACTGCCACACTGCATCTCCGCTAGATAGAAACTAATCCTCTGTTAACGCCGTCTCTGCTCTAAATCTGCTTTTCATGATAGAAAGTGACACTGGTAGCTTTTGAGTTAAAAAAAAAAAAAAAAACCCAAAAAGTCTGAGTGTGAGTGCTGTCCTTAATCATAACTAATGAAGCCAGTGATGTCTTTTTGGGTTTACGCTAATTCTCCTCTAATATGTAGATTCCCATGATGTATAGCATGTGTCAAGGTATGCTATTTATTTTGAAATCTGTAGCGTCTCATCACTAATCGCACGAGGAAAAGCATGTGGAAAACGTTAACGCCAACACTAGCTGGTTATTCCTGGTGTTCTGATTTTGCTCAAACCAACTGACCTTATTGACTATTGTGCTTGGCGTGATTGCTTTGTTATGAATTCATTAGCGGAGTGGCCTTCAGACTGCACCACACTCTAGAACACGGGGCTAAAAACAAGGCGTTTGGTTACAGATTGGCTGTAATTATCTGGTGAGTCAGATGGAGCAGAACTGGAAACTGGAGAGCATGTGATTATTTTCTTGTTAATGAGGCAGAGTTCACGCAAGCGGTAGCTAGCATCACGTGAGAAAAAGTTGGGGTCCACCCTGAATTCCACGAGGTTGGAGTCAATTTTGTAAGTGCAGCACTTTGGAGACGTTATTGAATTGGTCTGCTAGAGTAAGCTAAAGGCTTGCGTGTGGTCCGTCCGTACGTTATTACTTTAAGCCCACTAACGTATCAGGCCGGCCCAAAAAACCTTAAAATCAGAGAAGTAAAGATCAGAGAAACAAACGAGAAGCAGGTACCTTTCAGACTGGACGCCGTTCTTCAGGCTTCCCGTGAAGCTGTTCTTCTTATCCATAGCCAAGATGTCCACATATCCTCCTGAACTTTTGATCACACCGGCATGGAGAGCAGCTCGGCAGATACTGGAGCTCTGTAAAGAATACAAACAGCCGACATTAGCATCTTCTCAAACAGGAGCTGCGAGACGATGGCCAAAAAGAGTCGAATCTCCAAATAAAGCTGTTGGGAATCGAGAGTCAACTCGGAGTCAATGCACTGAAATTAATTTGGCATAAACACCGGGCCACATTCATCAAGACGGATACAAACGGATTCGTTCGCAAATCATTTGGAGCAGCACCATTTTACACAAGTTGGCTTTCATGAAATTCCTGTAAATTCCGAAAAATGTTCATATCCTGCTGGTGCTCATGAGTCAAACCACTTTCTTTTCACTTAATTCAGATCTAATCCACCTTTAATTTGGCTCCATATTTTGGCCGTTCAGGTGCTTTTACACTGTAAAATAGTATATTTTTATTTACACAGACACAAGTTAAAATAGCTTTCCTTTCTACCTCTGAGAAAGTCTTTTATTGCTGTTTGCTCATCATTTCAGGTGCCTTTTATGGAGTTTTGTGCAAGTCAAGGGATTTACAAGGGATTAGGATCAACATACATGAAGAAAAACAGCCTTTCTAAAACGCATGCAAATCTGGAACGACTGTTTAGTTCAGTTAGGTTTACTCAAAACATTTACATACATCCTGTCTGACACATCACAAACATTGGTGCTCTGTGTTCTCCGTACTACGGTGATTTTTGCGATATTTTTCCACACATACTTAAAGCAGTAAATCTGTTTGACTTCTTTCCATCGATATATTTCTGATCAACGAATGAAGAAGTTTAGGTTACTTAGCCATCATTTCCTGATGGGTTTTTGTGTTGTTTTTGGTTCATTTAATTAATTGCTGTGTGAAACCAAACCAAACTGCAAACTCTGATTAAGAACTCAAAGTCATCCGTTCCGTTACACCAGCTGATGTTCTGCTGACCTTCACGCCGACAGTTTTACATGGCCACACTTTGAGCACACATCTGCTGCTTTACATGCACATAAAATCCTACAAAATAGATCCTCTGTGTTTATACAATGGACACAAAAGCCCATATCCATAGATTTTCAATGGCATTCCAGTGAATCAACCCTGCTCAACTTGACCTTCTAAAGGCAAATAGATGAGCTCAGCGTGTGAGAACGCAGACATCACATGACCCGCTGAACAGGGCTGAGGGCAACGCCGGACCAGTCCAGCACACACAGTCCTTATCAGTCTAAATTAATACTCACTCATTTATCCGAGTTCCTGTCTGGCACAGGCGGTGAAGACTGCTGGGTCTACAAGTCCACCCAGGTTTCTAGCTGTATGCAGCTAAAGCAGTCGTTAAGACCCCCGAGCCACCAGGGGGCCACATAAGAATGCATTTCCTTTTCAAACGTAGGATATAGGATGTAATTTCAGGCTCAGGAGGATCAGAACCATGGATTATGGATTTGCTGGTGGAAAGTTAAAGTAGAGCCTTGCAGCTTCTCAAATCTTTGGGTGACTGAATGAAGTTTACCTTCCAACTCGTTTATATGAATAAAAAAATTTCTTGTAGAAATTGCAGGTTTAAAACTGCAAAACATTTGAACGGACGCACGTCAAGCATGGACAGTTTTCCTTCCACGGTCCTCTTGGATGTCCAAATATGTGAATCTTATTTACGGACATCCCAAACCTAAACAAGCTTCTACGCTGCTCTGCATCCAAAAAAGCTCGGTATTCTACAGACGTACTGTGAGTGTTTCAAGTGGAAAAACGTGCCCTTATGCCCAGATCTATACACCCTGGACCAGCGTCCAAGAGAAATAGATCATTTAAACATCACGTTTATGTCGAAGAAAACTGTAAAGTAGCTTCAGGCCACTGAGGAGCGAGAGTTTCGTTTGAGTCCCAAGAGAGAGCTCTGATCCGTGGCCAGCTGGACAGACCCGAGGCTTTGACAGAGGAATGCGATAAACACGCCAAGACAGCAGCGAGTGTGTCCAAGTTCACTTCTAGCGAATGCTCTTCCAGACAAGCATAAGTCTATTAGAGCTTTATCCCTCTCAGACAATGAGGATCAGCGTGTCAGAGGAGGACGTGGGGCAGCCGAGGACAATCGCGAGAGCGGCCACGATCATTTTACACTTTCCATAGATTTTCTCTAACAGCTGCTGAACTGATAGCTCTATATAAGCGATTCTTGACAACAAATAAAAACAGAATATAAAAAAGATATAAAAAGGATTAGGAAGTTTAAGACTGGGGCAAAGAAGGATGAGCTGAGATCAGGCAGCAAAAAAATATTATCTTAAATAAAAAACCTCTCTGTTAAAGATGAATATTTGTAATATTTCATAGGAGATCAACCCGAATCGTTTTTATGCATTTTTCCTTTTTTTTTTAATAAATATGTTTATTATTTTGTCTTAATTTCTTCTTTTTCAAGCATCTATTTATTTATTTGTTTCTTTATTTATCTATTTTATTTATTGTAATGCTGATGCGGTCAGACGATTTCATCAAATGACTAAAAATGATTAAATTACATAATTGTATAAATAAATAATATTAACCCTATACCTGTGTAATAATCGACAGGCTCATAAAAATAAATCAATGCGTAATGTAAGAATACAAAACGTACAATGCAAAGATAATCCAAGCTGATTTTACTCAAAGAGAAATATTATATAATAAATTAAATAATATAAAAACAAAATAATCAATTCTCAAAATAAATAATTAATGACAAGATTCATAATCTAATAATTATTTTCAAATAAGCTACATATTTAACTCTGATATTACAATCTTAAAGAGAAACACCAAAATAAATTAAATAGTATCATGCAGAACTATAATAATTTATCTGATTGAAAAATGAATTACTGATCAAAGTTGCAGTCGATTGCTCTTTTTGGTATTGTTTTTCTTTTTGATGCTTTTAGAAGATGCAATCAGGCCACAATCACACGGGATCTACAGTTAAAAGCAAATCCTGGAGTGTTTATTGTGATTGTATCAGAGTGTGATTAAAAATTAAAGAATGATGGCAAGGAAATGCGAACACGACATGTTTGCTGAGCGACTTGGCACGCTAAACGGCGTGTCACCGCGAGCGGCTGTCGGTGTCTCGGTTTGACTCTTCGGTCTGAGTTTAGAGTTTGAATGAGTGGGTGGAATTCACTCTGAAACCGAGAAACGTGTACTGTTCTTCTGCACAGGAATCGTGTTCTTCCTATAGTTCCTTCAGATTCCTTTTGAATGTGAAGACCTAACACAACAGCAAAAATATTCACACCCCCCATTATTCACCATTATTAACTAGCAAATTGAACCGCAGTTCAATGTATACTTCCATCCATTTAATGGAACTTAAGTCAGACATACGTTGATGGAGTTTGCCAAGAATAAAGATAAATAAATCACTGCACTGAATTTTATTGCATAACAGAAAGGAAGAGAGTCACTTCATACATCGACTGGTTCATCTTGCTCATCGTTTTTATTAAGGAAAGGTAACACTGCTCTATTGGGTTTTTTTTTTATATTTTTGCATTATGTTATCAAAATGCAAAGCTTCTGTGTAAAAGGTTGGAAGGTCTGGCCATTTTTAATATTTGAATATCTCTGCATTAAAGCAAACTTCAATTAACCTCCAAACACAGAGAGGGGCTACTTACGTCAGCGTAGACGCCGCTGCCGATCACTGGAGCCCAGTACGAAGGCTGATTCTTACAGTTGGCTGGGCACTGAACCCTGAATTAATTGAAAAAATACAATTAAATGAAGAATTAAAGAACAGGTCTGTAACGCAGATGTGTTTCGTCGTGGATAAGAACGAAAGAGAGCCGACTCGAGTCATGTGACCTGGACTTGAATCAGTTCGACTGAATGAAAAAAGGACTTGGACCTCATGACTTTACTTTTCTTCTTGTCCTGAAGTTTTATTCTTCATACAGCACAGCAAAGATTACAATCTTTTTAGATCTGACATGAAAAAAAAAAAATAGATCCATCTAATGAAATACAATCTTTTTAAATAGAGCTTTACCTTTTACTGTTACAAAGCACTAACACTTGAGACTCCTTCCAAATGTCTCCTAACTTTATGAAAAATTCACCAAATCATAGATTATTACATTATTTAAAATCTGATCGTCCACCGTACAAATCCTGGTGAATGAGCCGTTACTATAGAAACTACTTTGTTGGTGGTAAAGAAGAGGAACACACTGACTTGTTCATGTCAGCAACATGAACCAAACAATGATTTGGTCACATTTCTGAAAACAAGATATGACCTAAAGAAGGCTTTTCGGCGGAAGGAGAGTTCGGCGTGTTACCTTGGGCAGGTGGTGTGCTGGTGGCTGTGGGGGCAAATGTCGGCCACCTTGGTGTAGCAGTCGACTGATCTGACTGCAAAAGCAACATAAACAGCGCTCATGTTACATCTCTGCATGCAGAATACAATAGTTACAATAACTAACGAGATGATTCAGCTCACTTACTTTCCACTTTTGCTACCAGAAACGCGTTGGCGGTTTTATATTTACTGTGAAGAGAAAACATGAAGCTGTTCATTTAAATCCCTGCATAGAACATACAGACGTTCCTGTGTTATTACACACACAAATGGACAAATAGAGTAGGGGATTCAAGTTCAGTTCAAAATGTGATAGCAAATGACATCAATGTAAAGTACAAAATATAAGTAGCAAATAAAACACTTAGTGCCATGCTGCGGTCGGAAAATAATCAACGCTTGGGTGGTGCGATGAAGCAGAGCTACTGTTACCACCCCGAGTGTTTTATTCCTTTTATAACACAGGAATTTGGCAACAATTAGAAGGTTTTATTTATTTAAAAACCAGCCTGTCAAATTTTCTTTTCAATTTTGATGAAATTGGTTTAGTTTTAGGAATTTTTAGCAGATAGATCATTTATTATAGATAAACATGTTGCCAATATCCATGGGGGTGTAAACTTTTGCACTCAACAGTCCAACATGCCGTTGTTAACAGATACAAAAAGATAATTAAATAACAATTAATTCTTTGACACGAAATATATCCAACGAGATGTACTGACTGCACACAGAGTAGGTGTAACTTTTTCGTTTATCTTTTATATATTTCTGTCTTTTTTTTGAAACCAGGATTGCTTGTTGAAATCGTCACACAATATTCTGATTTAAACTGCATGCGAGATATAAAACTGAGATCACGGAGCTCCTCGTACCTGTAAGACTCGACACCGTTCTTTGCGGCTTTAACGAAGAAAGGGAACTGGTCTTTCCTTGTGACCTCCACCAGGCCTCCGTTGTTGTCGATGACCCCGTAATGGATCGCAGCACGACAGATACTGGATTGCTTGGAGAATCAGAGAGGAAACGAAAAAACTTCAGACAAAAAGGCAAGTGCAAAAATGATCACCGTGCGTTGAGAAGGAGCTGAGAGACGTACCACGTCGTAGTACAGCGTGCCCCAGACTTTAGCGTTGCTGGATAAGCAGTTGGCGGGGCAGTTGTACCTGCAGGAAGTGCACACGCGGTTTCATCAGTGGATTTCTACACTTCTGATGAATAAAAACGTTTGAGGTGAGATTGGCTAACTGACCTGTTACAGGTTGCACCTTTGCACTTATCCCTCATCTTCGTCTCACACTTGATGTTTTGAGCTGCAGAGCAAAAATATATGCATAGACAAGACAAGCCAAAGCCCCTCCCCCAATAAAGTCACATGACAAACATATTTTGAGCACAATATCATGGCATGCCGAAAATATGAGAAAATAATCTGCACTGTAATGCATCCTGACATGAAGGATAGCACGTCCTGAAGTGTTTTGTTCCTCTTATACCACAGCAACCTGCCAACGTCATGCTTTTTATCCGTTTATGGTTACATTTGGTGTTGTGGTTTTCTCACCAGCCTCTCTTTTTTCCTCCGTCTTTAGGTTAAGAACAGCTTTCTGGTTCTGAAACTCACTACCAGTGAATATTTCACAGGCATCTACAGATTAAAAACAGCTAAAAAACGTTTCTATTGAGTTAATGCGCTGTTATTTTCTTTTTATTATCTCTGTATTTGTATAATCTTATTAGTTCTGTTTTTTATCTTTCGTATTTTATCATCATACTTTAAGCATTTCATATTTCCTGTTATTTTTCTTCTTGGTTAAAACTGCTATTTTCTTTATTTCTTTTTAAAGCTCCCTTTCTTTTACAAATGACTACTTTTGCTTCTTTTTATTTAAGTATTATTTGTGGGGTTTTTTCTTTTTTGACACAATGTAAAGCACTATGAGCTGCATTTAAATGTATGAAAGGTGATATATAAATAATGTTATATTATTATCATTATTATCATTACTATCATTATTATTATCATCATCATCATTATTATTATTAATAATAATTATAGGACGAATAAAAGGCAGATTGTCACGTTACAAAGAAACAACAACAACTTACGGAATTCCACTCATGACACATGAAAAACATATACATCATGGCCACTATCTGTTTATTTATTTGTTTGTTTATTTTTGTGTCATCAATGATTTTTTTCAGTTTCCGTTTTTTTTTATTATGTAGATTATCGACTATACAGGTTTCTGCGAATGAGTGGTTGCTATGGAAACAATAATGCATTAAAAGTACATTAACCTAAAGCTGTGGTTTACTTTACTGCATAACTAATACCAGAGCTGCTGTTCTAGAAAATTAATCACCGCCATTAATATCGCAGATTCTACAGCCGTGTGGAACGACTGTGATTATTTAAACATGTGCATAAATAAATGAGCAGCTCTTACTCAGAAAGTTGGTCTTCGATGATGTGGGCTTTCTGGGTGTAGAAGGTTTGGGTTTCGTCCCGGCTGCAGGTTTGGATGGCGGGATCTCCGCCTGCACAGGAACCTGAGGCTTCTCTACTTCATTCATGTCTGGAGTCTCGGGGCGTTGAGGAGATCCTGAAAGAAGCGCGTCATTAACAATCACAGAGAATAAACAAACCAAGTGGACAGTTATCTTAAGGCGCTTTCGTCGTCTGAGGGCGCGTCCTTTTTTCTTCACTATTTCAAAAGCGCAGTGGTGTCAAGTTTAATGTCTCAATGAGCAATAGATGTATGAGATTTTGAAATATTTCATCACCAATATTCCAATGTTGTGATGTAACTAAAAACAACAATGAGTATATGTGGGATGATCACTATTAGCTATTAGTTTCACAAGTAGATCAAATTGTTTTGATTTTTTTTTTTTTATATTTACCCTTGTAGCATAGGTTGTCCTTGCAGACTCCTCCGTAGCTGGGAGGACACTGAGAACACGGACGTCCATGCTGGTAGGGTGCCTCCCCGATCCAGTTTCCCCTGAAGGAGACCACACAGTCGGGTAAGAACCAATCACGGAGCGAGTACATAACCTACAGGCTTGACTATGAACTTAACCGCTTTAATGTTCTCTGGACATTTTGAAAAGGCAGGTTCTCCAGAAAACACCATCCAAACTGCAACTAGCAATTAAATTATCGCAAAAGCATGGAAATAATCAGCTTGCATAGCATTATTCTTTTCTTAACTGGAGTCATTTTTCTGTTTTCCCACCAGACGGAACACTGTGATGAAGGATCTTCCAATCCTTTTCGTCTAAAGAGCCCAGGATTAGGTGATCTATTATATTTAATTATGCTAAGTGGAACAGATGGAACGTCAGTGGAAAGAGTTAGTGAGTGCACATGACTTACTTTGGCGAGTAGTTGCAAACGAGGTAGATGGCGTTATGCCACGTCTCCCCCCACACGTTCATGCTTGGACACGAGTGGACAGCACAACCCACGCGGTTAGTGGTGGCCCAGACGATCTGCAAACCAGAGACGTCCATGAGCACAATGGTCTGCACTGAAACACTACAGTGTATGGGCATTGTGCTGCCACTCAGAAGGCTTCCTGATGTTTTTTCTGCAGCTTCCTTGCTCTCTTGGAGGTCACGAGGTCACAATATCAAGTCTTGTTTTCCATTATAGATCACAATGAGTAAGACACTGAACAGAGACCAGAGCTGAAGTGCACATTTCATTGTGTTCATTGTGTAGGGCTGAAAATGTCCTAATGTGATTCTTTCATTCATTGTTTGGAGAAAGAACAGTGAAAAAAACCCATAATTATTTAATAATATGGATAATTATATAAATAACTTGTCTCTTCTTGTTCCTCCTGAGCACGCTGCATTTCTGCAGCTCTACAGTGTATTTGCATATTAATGAATATTATTGCTATTGTTTAATGATGGTAAAGGCATAGAGATTATCCAAGGTGATTTCTTTTTTCATATTAAACTATGTATTATTGTATTTTTTTATTGCACAAATTATTTAAATTGTGTAACATTTACCTAATCTACTAGGTTATTTTATTCAAAATGTACTGGTAGATATTTTTGACAAGCTCCCCGTTTTTTACTTTTCAACTGTCAATTTGGTAACATAATATAGTGAATATATTTATTAGTTTCTTAATTGTGTGTCAAATTATGTCCCCAAATATTAGCCAGTGTTTTGCAGAAATATTTCACTAAACTCTGAATATAGTTGATAAATAAAAAATATAGAGTTTTAACAAAACCTTACAGCATTCCTATATGCTTAAGGTCATAAAGCCATATTATTTTTGCTATATATTCATTTTATCAGTGTCATTTAGATGTTATGCCTGTACAGAATGAGAAAGGTTCATAGACTTCTTTGCACTTTTGCGTCTCTCGTCCCCGGTCCAGTTGAGCGCGTCCGGATTGATGGGTCCGCGGGGGGCTCTAAAGAGAGACTGCTCCTTTCATTCTGAGCAGAAGGAGATGCACGTCAAGTGTGACCAGCATCCGTTTCCAGCAAGTTCGTACAATCTTTTTCATCCTCCAGA
>JAQQZR010000007.1:22194868-22212611 GCA_030068235.1 Notoglanidium macrostoma
CATTCATTCGTCAGCTCCACACAAGCGACCTGTTTATAAACATGGCCTTTTTTTTATCCCACAAACTTCATATCTAAACTCTTGTATCAATATAAATAATCTGTGACTAATGATGTCTGTTGAAGCAGAGAATAACCACACACTTATGCCCATTAGGCACAAACGATACGTCCTGCGATGATGAATTGCGGTACAAATTTATGACTACTCGAAACGAGGATATAAAAATTGAACCACGATCATCAAGCGGTGGAGGAAACGTAATTGCGTCATTTAGACTGCTGAGGGTGCAATAAAATACACCGGCGGGAATACACGACGTCACAAAAACAGATCTAAACACAAAAGACATCTAAAATGGGAAAGAGCTTTTGTGCGATTGACGGTACAAAGAGATTCGACAAGAAATCTGTCTTTTTACGGATTGCTGAAAGCTAAAGAAAAGAGAAGCGAGTGGAGGTAGCGCCATGTTATTTTTAATAAAAAAAAAAGAATATTTAGCTAATAGGCAATTATACTTCAATCCAAACTTTTGCAAACATCTAAATAATTAGTTTTATAAAAACGCAAAAGTTTTTTTTTTATAACGAAATGAATATTTAAGTCGATAAAGAATAGTTAAAAAACAATTCATTTTATTGCATCACAACAAATTTTTATTACCCCTCCTGTTTGGACCTCTAGCTCTGTGTAGCTGATGTCTGGTTTGATGAGCTGCTTTGATGATTAACATTAATATATACGATTCTATAAACTGAAACGGAGGATCTGCTCGAGAACCCATGATGGTTCATGGTCAACTTTGGACAGCTGTATTTCTTGTACACTGTTCCTCCCCCTGCAACAGTATTTTTTTTTCCCCAAGTGTTCGGTTCGGTCCGGTGAAATATTGGCCGGGTTCGGATCCAGACTGCGGTCCGCCAGTTGATGACTCCTGTGATAGAACTTACAAATGCTGCTTTAGCGAGAATTGACCGCAAACACAGTTGGGGAAAATCCCCATGTGACTATTTTCTATAATACCCGACAGACGACGGTGTTACTTTATTAAGACATGAAGTGTTCCTCACCACAAGAGGCAGCTCACGCCAATGTACGTGTGACAGAACTTTTCCATATTCATCTCATTACCCTGTAACCAGGGCTGGCTCAAATACATGGCCCTCGGTGATGACTCTTAACTTTCGGTTTGCTCTAAAAAGACACGCTCTACTTTATCCTCCTCTGTGATTCACACGCTGTGCCGCAATACGTGGTAACGAGGTGGACATACATACCTGCAAAGAGCCTGTAGGTTCTTTGGCCTTTCAGAGTTTTGCTCCGTACACCCGGTGAGAGGAGATCTGCACAGAGAAGAGAAGTCGTATCGCATAAAATTCCAGTTGTAAACTGGATCAGCTGGTTCAGCAGACTATCCTCCACAGAGTAAAAAAAACATTTTAGTCAAAATTGACTCCAGATTGACTTTTAACTAAGGCTTAAAGTGCGTCCCATGGAATGGAAGTGTTTTTGCTTTTCTAACTAGAATAAGATGTTTTTTAATCTGTCTGTAAGCACTATTTTGGCCTTTCCCCAACAGCATGTCTCATGCTATTATGTTTCTCTCTTATTGCTGTTTACCTCTGTCAGTGCTACATTTCACATGAGCAATAAAGTCAACCAGAATGAAACAAGGTCTGCACCAAACCAGATCCTGACCCATATCCGGTCCATCATGGGCTTTTGGAGAGTGCTGAAGAGTGACTGGATTACAGGTTGGCTATAAATGTTTAGGATGTTTATAAATGTATAAATGTTTAGGTCATCACAGCGTTTACGGATGAGTTATGGATTGATGAGGTGTGAATCTGTGAGCGGTTGTGAGATGAACCCTAGAAGAATTTACCTCGATAAAAACATGAGTTTCTGTCAGACTGCTGGGATGCAATCAAACAAAGGAGTTGGAGTTTTTAACTAATTCTCCAAGCAGGATTGTGTGTGGAGTCCATTACCTAATCGACTAATAAGATACTCCTCAAAATTCTCCTATTTTCTTCCTTAAATGGTAAGCTATACCAAATTTTAGGTCAGAATGTGAATTCCTAGTTCTCGCCTGTCCTCCTCACATGGGGAACTACTGAACAAGACATGGCAAATTTGTGGACCTTCCAAAAAAACCAATACTTTAAGCTGTGTTTTGACTAGATGGTGACTGACCTTCACACAATTTTGCTGTATGCTATATACACTGAGTATTTTATTCCTAGTTAGGAAGTAATTTAGGATTCAGCTTAATGCTACTTTAGATAAGCTTGCTTGGTGGGATGGAGGGACAGGCTCAGATGGATGCATGGGCCTGGTTGTTTGGAAAGATTGGTCTGTATGGGTGGATGGGCTTGTCTGGATGAAACTGCTTCTTTGGAACCATGGGCAGGCTTGGTTGGACTGAATCTTGGTTGGTTTGATGAGTGGATGGGCCTGGTTGGATGGATGGACAGATGAGCAAGCTTAGTTGGATGGACTTGTTTGGATGCATGGAAAGATGAATGGATAGATAGATGGGTGGTTTTGTTGAATGGATGAATGGCCTTGGTTTGATGGATGGATAGATGGATGGACTTGTTTTGTTAGATGGATGGATGGATGGATGAGTGGATGGGCTTGGCTGGATGGATGGATAGATGGGAGGATGTTCTGATCGAATAGACGGTTGGATTGATGTGCATATATGCGCAAGAAGCAAAACGTTTGATCACAGAATGCACAAGAACTGCAAAATTAAGTTAAATATCATAAATATACTAAATAAAATTTATAATTATAAAATTATATGATTTTATATATTAAATTATATGATATGAAAAGATTAATGATTGAGGAAAATAATATTAAATAGTACATTTTGAAGAATGAGAATTAGACTAAGAGGCTCTAGTTTAATAACCACCACAAGACTAAATTAAAATAAATACAACAGGTATACCTTTGCTAATCTCCAGGTCCACAGGGTAATCAATGTTCTTGACCAGCTTCTGACAGCCGCCAGTCTTCTCAAACACAAACCTCTTGAGGTGAAGCACGAGCACAGGAGGAAGTTCCTCCAGAGTCACTCTTCGGCTGATCTCGATCTGAGGCCAGAACAAAACGGAGAGAAGGAAAGAACGGTGTGTGCGTGTGGGTGAGATAATGGAACGAGTCACATTCCTCCAACCAGTCCTTTACTCAAAACAGAAAAATGTACACACAGTGCTGATCAACAACAAACACCCACAACCGCGCCTCGAAGACGCAGATAACGAGAACAGAAAGCCCGCGGAGTGAAGAAAAGCACACGTGCAACAGATGTTCCTCTTAAATATTCGAGACGTTTGACAGACGAAGTTTAATGAGCTCAAAGCATCTTTTTATTTTTTTTTTGTTTGGGGTCTAAAGTGCTTAAACAGGAATTGACCAAGAGTCCATAAAATCACAAACGAGGCCAAGTAGACCGCATGTATACAACAGCGGTGTGTTTTGGAGGCTAGCGGAGAGGCGATCCATCACACGCCGACCACAGCTGCCAAACTAAACAGGCTGTGTTTGTGTCCAACGTGTTTACTCCGAATCGGGCCTGAAAGCGGAAATGTCGCAGTGTGTAACTGATCTTGTTACAGATATATATTTTACTAACAATATGTCACTATTGCCAGGACTACACAATGGTGACAGTTAATCATGTTTCGTTTACCTTATATGGAGAACGTGACCATTTACTGATATCTGACGTTAGCTAACTGCTGCTTAGTATACTACTATCCCAGCTAATAAAGTGATGAACACTGTTGTGCTTTGATGTGAGGAAAATGATCAACAACAGGGTGGTGTGATGAAGCGGCGTTCCTGTGATCACCTTGAATTTGATTACGCTCCAATAACTCATGTTCTGAAGCAATAACGATTATAATCTCTTTAATTAAAAAGCAAAACATACTTTTCATCTGTTTATAGTTGCAGTTACGGTTGTGGGATGTCTGAGACAAGTTCGGTCCTGATATCACTGAGCAATAAACAGTCGTTCCCATCACTGGAAATATTCTCTTGAAGTTAATGATACGCTGGTCATGTTTGAGAAGTCGCAAAAAAAATAAAAAAAATAAATAAAAAATAAAAAATTTACTCCTCCGCCGTCCGGAAAACGAAACGTGACCGCTTTACTTCTCATTGTTTCGAAGCACTGACACCGGAGATCAACAATCAGATTTGAGAATTCAACAGTGCTGTGCAACGCACCTCCTGCTTGGTTTTAGTGGTATAGCCCTGGACACACTCGCGAGCCACCATGGTCTCCAGCGCCTCCTGAACCGTGCGGATCTTCTCCGACTGGATGTCCAGCTGCAGGGTGAAGAACGGCTGGAGCGTAGCCGACTCTTTCGAGCTCTGCTGGTACACCACCGATCTACACACACACACACAAATACAGATCATGCTGACAAAACACAGGAACACAGACGACTTTGCACGACAGCTGTTCCGTGTCTGTGAGCGCAACACGTTATCTTTATTCATGAGCCGGCTCTGGTTTTCTTTAAGAGTGCTCTGCTGTGACAGGAGGAAAAACAGACATGTCCTTTGGATTTAAAAGCCTGTTTCACACACACAAAAAAAAAAAAAAAAAAAATCATTTATAAGTCATTTATACAACTTGGTCAGCATCCAGGATGCGCGCTGGAGATTCACCAGCGAGTTTCCTTCCCACTTGAACATGTTACACATACAACCCTACAGGAGAACATGGTGCACTTTATAAAGCTTCTCATAATGATATCATATATAAAAGCAGACATTAATATCACACTTGTTCTTTTTAAACTGCCTGACCAATCAAATCACAAGTTGGAGAAAAACAGCCATGGAGGATGAAATGCTGGTATGAAATACACCACTTTTCAAAGCTTCTGCAAAATCATCTTCAAGCAAAATCCCCAAAGATTGTAGTGTCACCGGTTATAACAGCCTTTTTGTTTGTTTGTTTTTTGCAGAAATATTGGCACCTGAAATTCCGTAGCGACAGCCTTAAAAACAGATCCAACATTTTAAATAAGAGGACTGTTTTAACTTCCAAACACACTAAGGCCCAACCCCAAATCCCCTCCCTCGGCCCTACCCCTAGGTTTCGACTGGATAGCGGCCCTTCAAAACAAGCCTATAAAGAGTAAAGCTTCGTTTATGCAGCAGTCTATTGACATCGTGATTAGCCGTTTTTCTGAAATGCTTGTTATAAAACAGTCCAATTACATATTTGGATCTACATTAAACCAAGAAAATCCAATTTTTTTTTTTTAATGATATGCTACATTTATGGGCTTCACCTCCGCATGATCCATGTTACACTGCTTCGGTTTGCAAAGCATTCTGGGAATTTTCTCCTACTACTACATTTAGAGCACCTGAAAACTCCCTGTTCAGAGGGACATTAGGAGGGCTGGATGACTGGTAATGCTCAAAGTCCAAAAGAAACGGGACAGCCTAGCCTGCAGTGTGTGGGCTGGGCAAAACAGAGTAGGAGTAGGGCCAAGTGGCAAGGCTGAGTGGGGATTGAGACTGCGCCAAAATGCACACACGTCTCCACGTTTCTGCTCAAAAGCGTCTCTCTGGAGCGGTCAAACCAAGTGAACTCGACAAAAACATGGCCTGACTAAATTGCTTCAGAAAAGCAAAAAAATAAAAATAGTGACTATTTTTCCAGGAATATTTAAAAAAACATTAAATTAGTTAAGACTTTCAAAAGTCTTTAAAGGCAATCCTCTTTTATAACGAATTCAGTTCGTAACCCGGTTACCCAAACATCACCTCCTCGGGCAATTTGTCTCCAAATTTAGTCATGGACGATGCCAAGCTGTAACCTCACACACCATGTGAGACGGGGTTCATGCAAGTCTTTTGGCTTGGACGGGTTTGGCTTTTCATAAGCACAGCTGGAGAAGCAGCCAGGCTGTGCAGAGAGTCAGATCTACTACACACACACACACACACACACACACACACCCTATTAAACACTGAGCAGAACCAACACGGAGAAGAGTTTAACCCACGGGGGAAAAACACGCTCATGGAAAAGAGCAGAAGGTCGATTAGCGCACACGGATGCACCATCATCGAATCATGCACGGAAACAAGACTTAACGCTGGATTCTTAGATGCACTGCGCAAAACTAAAGAAAAACAGATTTTCTACAGTTTAGCCAAGATTTCACACAAACAAGTGTCTTCATTCAGACAGAAAACACTAGAGGTGCTGACACTGCGAGAAAGAAAAGGGGAAAACCAAGAATGGACGAGGCTGCAGAAACGATAAACAGGATACAGCAGTTACGGAAGATGAATGAACCAATGTGCTTGTCACGAACGGACAGCGCGGCCCCGCCCACTCGTTCACCATGGCGTCCAAGTTTCAGAAAATAGGTCAAAATCAACATGAACGATCATGGTAGGAATTACAGGTCCTTTTACGTCCCTTCCCCTTCCATGAATCATTCTGCTCTGCTGCGATGTGTAGCGGCTAGGCGTGTAACAACGGCTGCTCCCGCTCGATGCGCGAGGGTTTTCTGACGCATGTTCTTCCTGACATAACGCTCCGAAGTTATCTGGGCTTGGACACGGCACTACGACCACGCTGACTTGTGCATTCACGATCAGACGGGCTCATGAGTCGATTTTCCCACAAATATTAAGAGGAAAAAAAATTATTCCTTTTGCTAAAAGTGAAAACATTTCTCAAGGTTTTAAGAACTTCTTTTTTTGTTTGTTTCCAGTGAGTTTGTATTTGTCCTAAGAAATACCGCTGATTCGTGCACAGAGAAAATGTTCTCCAATATAATTTAGAACAATATTGACATCAGCTCAAGTCAACAGTACTAAACAGACAGAGGCGTGTAAGCTGTTCTACTTTCAGGTGAAGTCCAGTGAAGTAAATTGGCCTTGAGCAAATTAAAAAAAGGCTGCCTATTCACCACCGAGCGCTCACTACCAAGTACGCAACATAACGGTGGCTCAGCCAGAGAAACGCCAAGCGTCCTGGAAACTTACCATAAATCATTTTGTTCATTTTTGCAAAACTGATAAAAAAAAAGTCTTTAGCTGAGCCAAAATATTAAAATCGAGTTTCAAAGGAATCTTAAACATTCGCGAGCGTTTTGTACCTGATGTGCCCTCCGAATATGTCGGTGATGGGGGTGCGGATGAAATCTGCTTGCCGGGTGATGGAGGTTTTGTTCCTGGGTCCCACCTGCTCCCACTCGTCCTCGCTGCCCTCCTCTTCCTCACCCTCCCCTCTGTTTGTGGGTTCCTCGGTGCCCACGTGAGAACCCGGGCCATTCGGAGTGGACGTTTCTGCATAAAAACAAACAAATTACTTCACAGCTAACAGAGCAGCTCATGCAGGGAAAAAAAAAAAAATCAACTCCGTTTCTAATGTAGCGAACACATGAAGAACGCTCCAGATTAACATCATGCAAACTGCATCTCCATCGTAAAGCAGATGGTTTGGACACGTGGGTGCTACAGTGGAGGTTCCTAGACCTGTTCGCTACATTGGACAGGAAGATGAGGAGAAAATTTTTTTATGAAAAACTCCAAAAGTGGATGATGGAAAACATTTGGGCTAAAGGTTGAGGATATTTTAAAAAAATAATAATAATTTCTCTTCCAAAGAGTTGCATCCAAAAGCCTGTGTGTGTTTTGGGAAGTTACGCAGTCCATGTCCATTTGTAATTTTGATAAATAAGAATTCTTTGGCGAAACTTTCTATTCCGCGTCCAAGAGCTTCAGGCCAAAGGGTGTCCTGTGTCTCAGAAGGACTCGCATGCTTCTGGTCTAATTCTTAACCACAAAATAAATATACATTTTTCTTTACTCGTACCTTTACCTATATATATATATATATTTTTTTTTTAATCAATATATTTATTTACCAGTAAATTGTGAGTCTTTTGTCCAAAGTGTGTCTAGGGAATAGTTCTATGTCCACAAATATACATCATATATATATACACACACATATATATATACACACACACACATATATATATATATATATATATATATACATATATATACACATATACAAATAAATAAATATTTGAATCATATTTTAGCCTTATTAAACATCTCAGATATTCAGATTTGTCACAACTTTCTTAAGGCTTTATATATATATATATGTGAGTGTGTGTGTGTGTTTTTTTTTTTTAAGTAGTAGACATGTAAAAAAATAAAATAAAAAAAAAATAAAAAAAGAACAAAAAAATTGTACAAATGAACAAGCTGTGGATTTATAGACAGAAACGTGAACACACTCTCTTCCGGTGGACAAACGAGCTTCTTGAGTGCCAGCATCTCCTCGTGCAGTCCGTTCAGCGTGAAGCCCAGGTACTCCTCGGCGTCCTCCTGACGACCCTGACGGAGAAACGACACGCAGTCAACCTGCAGCTAACCGTATTGCTGACGCGGCAACATTTACATGGCGTTACGGCGTACTGGTACGCGCCTGCGGTTCGCTAAAGGGAGAAGGCAACGACTCAGTCGGCCAGTCTCGCACTGAAACTATTTTGTGTTCTACCACAGAAACCAACCGCAGGTCCCTGGATAAATCCCTTACCTTCTCCGAGAGGCTGGATTTAATGAGTGTGAGGAGTTTGTAGATGTACGTGGGCTCAAAGGGAGCACCTGGTCTGATATCTTTTATTATCTTCTCTCCTGCAGCTGCACAGAACAAACAGAAACTATTCAATCTCATGCAAAAAACAAAACAAAAAAACATAATTGTGTAGAACAGAGCAAGCGGTGTGTGTGTGTGTGTGTGTGTGTGTGTGTGTGTGTGTGTGTGTGAGTGAGTGAGTGAGAGACGCGCTCACCTTGCAGTTTGGCCTTTGAGGGAACGGGCATGTTGCTGAACTCGTTCACGAGCCGAACACTGCGGCGACACAACGTTCACAATTAACGCAAATCTCGAGTCAGTTCTCGTGCTTAAGGTTGAAATTCCAGACAGGAAAAAAAATAATTAACAGAAACTGACATTTTTCTCAATGACGTGTTACAGTCCTTTTACTAATCACTAGAGACGGCACGAGGTCACCTGCGTCTCCCATGACGATACTCGAACCGGGAGTTTTGGCCAATACTAAAACGAATACTTTTGCGTTCCAGGATAAAAGCTTTTATGCATTTTTAGACGTTTACTACAGACGTGTTCGGAGGATTTGAGACGTCCTCCGTTTACGAACCCTCTCCAATAAACCCTGCGGCTGAAGACGTGTCAAAACCGGAACTCACAAGTTGTCCACCATGGGCGTGGAGGTGCAGGGTCTTTGCGTTTCGCTGAAGATGGGAATCGACTTCATCAGGTGGTACATGGGCGGGCACGCGATCAGCGCCTGCAGGGTCTGACGCTACAGTCAAGGACAACGTGACAATCAGAACAACACAGCAGCAGAAGAACATGGCGCGTGAACAAACGAGTGTCAGCAGGGGAAAGGATACGGCGTTGATGTAGCACCAGTTCCCCTTGTTGACCAATCCTCTGGGCTGCAGAGACACGGGCTTGTGGATCAGCTTCACATTCTCGATAAGTTCTGACGAGAAAGAAAAGAAACTGAAATCCAAAATGACCTTTTCTGACGGTGGAGGGAAGAAAAAAAAAAGGGGGTGTACAAGTAGAATGACGCTTAAATTAAATGTACAGTTAAGAACTTTGATATAAAATCTACAAACAATGTAAATAAAACATTTCATATAGAATGTTACTTTAATTCATTAAAAAAAAATCCACTAGAGAAATTAGGAAACCGGCCGCAACGGCTCTAGACTAAAACTAATAATTCATAAAATTTATGCAAGTCGAAAAAATAAATATATAAAATGTCCCGCCACCATCTGCCTGCGGAACACAGTGGACACCTGTGAAGCTCGAACAGATAGATGGAGGACGACGTGCTGTGCCACGCATAGGAAGGGAGATCGCCATGGAGACACGACTCCCACGGTAACATGGCAAAACTGACCCATCGTGGTACGGCCGGGAAAGAGAAGCTTAACCCCGCCCACAACAAACTCCGGCCGTTTCGCGATGCCGCACGAGACGCCTTAAAACGTTCAGGATCAGAAAGTAACTCTGTCAGGGCTGGGGGCGGAGCTAAAAAAATTTATAAATCTAAAGCCTGAAACAAATAAATCCGCCGGATCCGTTACGTTTCAATTCATGTTTTTGAAATTCCTTCACAACGTGCGATTTTGAAATACAATCGTTTTATGCATCGACTTCGACACGAATTCTAAACGCTGACTCGCCTCATTGGTCACTGCCTTTCAGAAATACATACAGGAAATTAAAACGCTAACAAGATTCGAATCATCTTTAACGCCACGCATCAGCCAAATTGTTTACTATTGTACTATTAACTCGATATGCTACATAAAACCTGGGTTACAAGAGGATAATCGTTTCTATTAGTGCGTGTGAATGCACTTCAGCTGACTAGCTCACAGAATACGTCGTTACGTCACGCCAGCCGCCGTGCTTCAGCCTTGGGATTGAAACGATTCACAGGGGTTAATGGATTATATTTTTAACTTGTATGTATATTTAATTCTGAAATATTCGACAGGTTCGAGACGGCGTCCGACAGAAACCTGTACGCTGTGTAAGAAAGGCCTTCCAGTCAGAGCATAAATTCTCCGTCGGCAAGACGGCCAGGGCCCCATAAATAACCCTCCGGCCTGCTTACAGGGTCCCGAGCGACAGGAGCACAGCAGCCGCTGGAAATAAAACACTGTCCGGACACTAAATTATCTGGGGTACGAAGAGCGAGTTTCCTCCATCAAGCTAAAGACGTAGCTAACAGGTGGAGAAAAACAGCTTTATTGCGTTGGAAAATCATTCAGCAACTCAGTTTACATTTCCCCTTGAATTGCCTTTAGCGATTAAGCAGCGAGGGAGGAAAAAACGTCCCACCACGACAGCAGCTTAAGGGTCGCTTTAAAACCCAAACCTGGCTTTAACCCGGCGAGCAGCAAAGATGGCTGTTTTAACGTTTACGTGAACATGCTTTTTAGAGCCATTACTGCACTTAAAGGGGAAAAAAACCAACACAGGGAGCGTAAACCTCGTAAACGTCACCAAAAATACGGCCAACATGTGTTCCGTCACAATAAAACCCACAGCACACACGGGGACGGTTTCATACCACCGAGACCGGGAAAGAGAGGCAAAATATTTACGCGCTGCACTTTTTTTATGATGAGCCGATGGAAAAAGAATTAGCCGGTGGTTTGTAAATAACAGGAACATCCCTGAAGAACGTTTACAAGTATTTGGAAAACAGTTTTCCCCTGACTCTTTGTTCTTGGGAGGTTTTTGTGACTAAGCATCACTGATGCTGGAACAGTGAAAAGAAAAAGCCAACATCAAGGACGAGGCTGTGACGGACCAGACGGGATCTCTGCGCCAGAAAACGGCGCGCTCTGACGCTAGAGTAAACATCGGGCCGCATCCGAGAACCGCGGATCCGCGATGGAGCCACTCCGATCTCGGAAACACCCGGGCGGAGACATGGCGGCGGCGGGTCGTCGTGCTCCTGCCTGCATGTTTTGGTGCCAATCTTTGTTCGATCATTTCACCTGTTGCTTTATTTCAAAACCACCAGAGCAGCGATCATCTTTAACTGATCCCAGACTGGACTTGCTAAACCTGAACCGCATGCACGCCAAAGATGTTTTGAAAACTATGACTAGGCTCTTAAAGCCTTGGAATGAGAGCAGAATGAGTTTCTACTGCCACCTTGTGGACAACACTGCACACTGCATTAGGATTTATTCAATCCTCTTGATTACAATTCAACGCGTTTCGAATTACAGGTCTGCGATCGGTTTATAAGAACTGACTTAGATTCTTCTCCAGACTGATTTATTCATGCATTTGCTCATTTCACCCCTTATTTATCTTCACGCTACTTGGTGCACATGTTTGTATATCATTAAAAACATATAGCAACACAGCTGACTGTCATCACGTCCACGGAGTATTTAGAACACGTTTATATTCATCTATCCATCTTCTGTAAGGGATTTCTCCTGGTCAGGGTGGCGCTGGATCCGGAGTTTATCCCAGGAACACTGGAAGTGGGGTGGGAATTACAGCCCTGGATGGATTGGGAAGTGAAAAGAAACCCATGCAGGCAGACAGATCAGGATAAAACCTGCTGTAACATCACGCTAACTTAAATATAAACTGTGCACCTGCTGTATGATGCATACTGTAACCAGCATATTGCTAATGTGTAGCCGTTAGTGTTATTTAATGGGATTAAACAGATACCTGGAGCAACTGGAATGGTAAAAAAGAAAGTCAGTGCTGCTGTAAAGCCTTTAAATCATTAGCTTTTAATATCAGTAACTTTCAGCAGCGTGTGTGTGTTTCTGAGGCATGTAGCTATCCATCGTGCATTGTGACATTTCGAATCGATGGATAAATGAAAATGAACTGCGATTCATGCCAGGGCTGGAATACACTCGACGCATCATCACGGAAGTCAACACCGCTCTAATGGAGCGAAAAAACAACACACACACAAAAGCTGGTTCGAAAATAGCAAAGAGCTTTTGTGCTCATTTACAGATTCAACAGGAAATCTGAGCTCTCTCTTTACAGACTGCAGAAATGCAGAAAGAGAAACAAACTGAGGCGGTTCTTCATTTTTGAGAAAAAGGTTAGTAAATTTTTAATAAAAGGAATATGCCGTTATATTTCTATTCCTAGGCTAAAATACGCCAACCTTTACAAATGTTAGTAAATAATTTATGAAAATGATAACTTTTTTTTTTTTTATTTAACAAAAGGAATGTTTACGTTGATACATTTTAAATATATATTTTTTTAAACTATCATGCAAAATCTAACGGTGTAACCCAACATCGTGACGGAATCCTGAATGGCGTGAATCGTTACATGCCTTGAGTTTCTGTATCACATGAACATAATGACCACCTGACCGACAGAAGCACGCGTGTGCATCAATCCTATGTTTAAAGAGAGTTACACCATGGGCAGGCTAAGTCAAGCTAACTAAAGGAGATGCTAATGACCGGTCCAGTTTGCTAGCAAAAGCTAGATGTTTAATCTTTCCAAAAAAAAAAAATAAAAGGTAAGGTTTTTTTTGTACATCAGAAATTCTGAATGCTGCATGTCTGAGAAAACAGTGACAGAGAATACACCCCACCCCCCTCCCCCGTAATATACGCTACCTGCCAGTTTTGGTGCCATGGGGTCTTCTGCGACTGGAACGGGCCCCTCTCGGACATCACACGGTTTCTCGGGCTGCTCCGCAGCGGTGGTGGGGGCCGCGGGTGCCGCGGCGGCTGCGGCCTTCACCTCGACGTACGCCTGAGGGCCTCCAGCCGAAGGCTTGGAGTTGTGGAAGAGACTAGCCCAGGATTTGGGGGTGTTTGGGACAGCCGCGGTGGCAGGAGAGAGCGGAGAAAGCGAAGGTGCCTGGACCCCTGAGTCCGTGGGGGACTGCACCGGAGCAGCGCCAGCCTGAGTATCGGACACGTCGAGTCTGGCGGCAGGCGACTGCTCCGGCGTCCCGTTAGCCTGGCTCTCGTCCTCGTCAGTAGTAGCAGGATCAGCTATGAGCACAGCAGCAGCAGCAGACAGGGGAGGAGAAGGTGAGGAGGTCGGGCAGGGGACATTCCCGTCACTGCCCTGCAGTTCAGGGCTCTCTAGAGCGGGGGGTTCTGAGCGCTGCTCTGCAGTCCTGGCCCCTTCAGCATGGGCACCGCTCTGGGAGGAAGAGGAGGACGAAGAGGAGGAGGAGGACGAGGAAGCCGCGGCATTACCGTCCAACAAAGAGGCGGCTCCGCTCGTCAAATCCACAGAGGATCCATCAGGGCTGTCACAAGTCCTCTGATTGGTGGGAGGGCCAGGCTGACCCGTGGACGACGAGGAAGAAAGCGTAGAAGGGGTCAGATCAGCGCCAGTGTCCTCCGATCCCAGGGCCGGAGCGCTGAGGCCGTGTCCGTTCACCAGCCCAGCGCCGGTCACGCCGTCCACTGCCGCACCGCCGCTCTCGCAGCCCTCCAGGTAGTTGTAGTATCCCGGAGGTCGTTTTTTCTTTTTCTTGCGCTCTCGCTGGCCCAGGCCGCTGGAGAGGCCGTCCACGTCGGAGCAGGCCTGCTGGCCGTCCAGGGCCGAGGGCTCCGAGTCGGCGCCGTCCACGGAGTTGCAATCGGCCCCGTGCGAGACGCCGGAGACCGGGGCGGCCGTGGGAAGAGGTTTCTGAGCCGGCTGGCAGCCCAAGATGAACTCCGGAGCCTGAGGGTTCAGAGTGCTGGACACTTTATACAAGGAGTCTTTCACCACCACAGGCTCCGAGCTCATCACCTCGTCCACGCCAAACTCGATGTGCTGGTAGTCCTCTCCTGCAGACGAAACGGTCACGTTAGCACACGCAAACATGGACCTGACGGCTCACACGCACACGTGCCATGTACACAGGGTACCCACAAGCCCTTTTTAATGCCACGTCGACAAATTAAAAATGCTAGCTATCAGCAAAAAGCGTCTTCGATGTCAGGTTATTATTAAAGATCTTTTGAAACAGTTCACAGTGTCTCAGTAACGTAACAAGCGGTGGGTTTTCTGGTTTATTAATACCAAGCAAGAGGGAAATAAATGAGAGGCTGCTGTAACTTAAGTCAGAACAGCAGCATGTTTTAAATTACATTAAATGCAACTATAAATGGATGAAGAGTAAAATATGTAGTCTTAAAACTACAACGGGCAAACAGTCTTAAGTTACAGCAGTTACAGACTTAAGTTACAGCAGCAGTAAGAGGAATAAACCACGTCGGGACATGCTGCGATCGGAAAATAACCATTTAATCCAATCAGGATCGCTCTGCAGGCTGTATTTAACGACTTCCTTTTTGGAAATTTGATTTCAAACGTTTTTTTCCCCATATGATTTAAAGATACCCTGTGCACAATATAAAACACCACATGTATACGCTGATTATTGATTATTATTTATCGCCCCATCACCCCAAGATCAGACTGAAAGCTCTCTGTCGTGCTGCGCTGCGAAAATCCGAAGCAGTAAGTGCAGAAAGTTGGAAATAAAACACAAGAACAGTGTTAATGATTCTCAAACGCAACACTTAATATGATACCAGCAACCAGCAAAACTGCAAGCCACCAAAAGCAGTCGGGGGGAGGGGGAGGAGGAAAAAAATACATATTAAAGACAGAGTTATTAAACTGTGAAGCGTTTTCAGTCGCGTCCGTGATTTGCCGTGTTGTCTGTTAGTATTTATTTGAAAGGGTTCATTCCAGGGGAGCAGTGAAGGACAGTCATTAAGACATAAGCAGGACAGGAGAGATCTCGTCCCTCGAACGCCGCCGTTATGCAGCTCTCGCTCCAAACCGGGCTATTAGTGAGGGAACTGGGCCAAGAGTAATTATCGTTAAAAACAAATTTAATTAACGATTATCTAAAGCCGCCTCTTAAATGCTGTGCAGGCGCGTTTTCAGGCCAGAGACAAAGAAACCCGCTGGAGCTTTTAAGCATGCAAAGCTTTACAAATTATCCAGCAGGCAGAAATGACAGGGAAGGGCTGGACAGTTGAGAAAGCGGTGTGATTTAGAATTGAGGTTCTGTAGGAAACACAAGAAGAACATAAAGGCGACGTGCGTGGAACCCACAACTCACCGCAGACCTGCCGTCTCATTGATTCCGTAATGTACGGCACATCGACAGTGCAGTAACCTCCTGAATAATTAATACAGATCAGGGTCAACATCAGTACTGCGCCATTTCATTCTTGTACTTTTTTGTGTGCGTGTGTGTGTGTGTGTGTGTGGTGCAGGATAAGGTTCAAATCACATGAATACAGAAAAACAAGCAGGTTTGTTCAGATGACGGTCCAGCCATGACGCAGGGACTTCTCAGAACGCTGGAGGTTGCAGGACAAGATGGAGACGTGTGCAAATTGTTGTTGGTCACTAATGTTTTTCGGGTTGCGGTGTGTAAACGGCGATCTTACCTGAGTTATGACTGACGCAGGATGCTCTCTCGTTGAAGGGGGGAAGCTGTGTGTTTAAAAACAAGAGAGAGAAGAAAAAAAAATCATCACACGGATAGCAATAAGCAGTCAGCGAATTCACACGGCTTTCCTCAGGGACACGTTTTTATCGTCCCGCAGCATGGGGTCATCAACGTGACCGTGGTTAGCGCTGTCTGGAAGTTTTAACCATGTTTTTAACGTATTTAATAATTTTTTTCCCCCTTTTGCAAAATCTCTCTTTTTAATGATCTTTTAAGACTTATAAAGAAAAATACAATAAATAAAGCCAGTATTTATTGCATGGATTAAGCCAGATTTAGCAGGATACACACCCACTTTATTAGGAACACCTGATTATTTGTACAATTACCCAATCAGCCAATCACATGTCGGCGACAAGATTTGATCGCGCTACTAGTCGCACTCGACCGCTTCAGGCGCACGGGGCTGCCATTTTACCTACGCTTGGTTCATAAAATGGCGGCCCCGTGCGCCGTGTCCTCTTAGAGGGTTATTATTAGAAGCAGTATTACTTACATTACTTAGTATTACTATTAGAAGAAGCAGTAGTTAGAATATGCACTAGTTATTTGTTAAATGCGCTACTTTTTTATTAGTAGTTTGATACTGTTGCTCAAATTAATAACCTTTTAGTCAAAATGGAAAGTGTGCACACACACACACACACACACACACAAGGTCTAACTAACATGCAAAAAGATATCTTGGACAACAAGAATAAGTGTTAGCTCTGATGGCATTAATCCTGAAGTTCCATGGAAAAGAAATAAAAAGAAAACATATTTAATAACCAAATTTTCTTTTCTTACCTCAACAAAACAGCGTGGCGTCACAAAGAACTGATTGAACTCGTCCGGGCTGAACTCCCCGAAGATGTACTGCGGGAAACAAAAAGCGAGGTTTATAATATTTAACAGCGCTTTTACCTTTTAATAATCTACTCGTGACAACTTCTGAGGCTGGAGTAAGTAGCCTCGGGTCGGTTAGTTCACACTGCCGAGGCAGTACGGTCCGGTCCGAGAGCTCGGTGAATTAAATTAAGCCCCGTCTCAACACGAAGGTGAATCATCTCTTTATAAACAGTGTTAATGTGTTTATAAAGCAGACATAGAGAGCGTTTAATAAAATGCTGATTACAGCACACACACACACACGTCGCCAAGTATTAGCGACAAAACTTCACGATCACAACTCTCATCACAGGTATCACATGTAGTTTAATAATCACAAACTCGGATTAAATGGTATAATAGCGCAACAGAGGTGCCACAATTAACAGTTCAACAAGGGAAACTTTGCTTTTGTTCATTTTACTATACAGGAGGAAGAATAAATTCACCGAAGGGGAAATCTAAATAAACTTGTAGAGGTTAGTTTTGTTTCAAGCCAGGTGAACATCATGCTTATGTATATACGTACGCTACCGGTCAAAAGTTTAGACACACCTTCTCTTTCATAGGGTCTTTTTTTTTTTGTTTTCTACATTGTAAAACAATACTGAATACCTAAAGCTATGAAGCAACACATATACTGAATTATGTAGTAAACAAAAAAAAAAAAAAAAAAAAATGTGTTTCATATTTTAGATTCTTCAAAGTCGCCCCCATTGAGCGTGATGATATTGTGGGCATTATCTTACCCAGCTGCA
>JAQQZR010000007.1:22231797-22247261 GCA_030068235.1 Notoglanidium macrostoma
TCTCGCCCCAAGATGCTGGGATTGGCTCCAGCTTCCCCGCGGCCCAGACGGATAAAGCGCTATAGATAATGGATGGACGGATGGATTTACTTAATGACTTCACTTTCTGAATTTACTTACAATTTACCTTCTAACTTTACTTACGTAATGACCTTACTTCACTGTCTTCATTTACTATTGACTTACTGACTTTATTCTAATTTACCTATTGACTTTATGACTTTACTTTGTTTACTTAATAACTTTACTTATTGTCTTCACATACTGTTTACTTACTGACTTTATCTACTTAATTAATTTACTTGTCTTTACTATTTACTAACTTTGTTTATTTACTGTATTATTTACCTACTGACCTTACCTTACTTATTGATTTGTATATGTATTGTCTTACTTACTGACTTATCTACCTACTGATTTTATTTACGTAATGACTTTACTTACTGTTTTTAATTACTATTACCTTGCTGACTTATTTAACTACAGACTTTACATATTGACTTTATTTACTTACTGACATTACCTACTGACTTTATTTTACTCATCGTCTTTATTTACGTACTGATCATTTCTTTACCCACTGACTTCACTTAGTGAGGTTACTAACTTTACGTACTGACTTTAAATAATAACACAATCGGCCTGTATTTGACTTCGTATATTGGCTTGTATATGACTTTATTTACTCACTGACTGACTTTACTTTCTAACTGTGAGTTAATTTACTTACTGACTACTTAATGACTTTTCGCATACTTAACTTTCTTCCATTATATTCTTATTGATTTAATTTACTTACTGACCTTCCTTATTTACCTAATTGTTTATTTTACTCACTGACATTGCTGAACATTCCTACTGACCATTTTTTACGGGCTTTACTTATTTGTCCTGGCCTTACTTACGTTACCGACTTTATTTATTTTCTGACATTACATATTTACTTATTACTTCCATTCTTTATTCATTTGCTGGTCTGGTCTTACCCTACTTACACAAAACCCTTCTCTTCCGTCACGGTATGAGTGTCCTTTCTGGATGTAGTGACTTGATGTGAACGGAAAATGCCCGAATGAACACCTGTCTGTCCTTTTTTGAAAGAAATGACTTAAAACACACTCCACAGTATAAATTTTTATTGCTACTTGGCTGAAAAGGTAATTAAAAATACAGCTTTTCTGCTCCAAACTAGTCATAGCAGCATCTCAAATGAAAGAATGAGCCATCACCCAGCCTCGAAATCCGAAGAGGTTTAAAGTCTAGCTGACAAACAGCGAAAGTGCTTGCGTTAATCCTTCTATTAAATCAATAGAACAACAATCTTTCCTTTTGAATTCATTACATTAAATATAGAACATAAAATATTTAGCAGATTTCTGCATGCTAAAAAAAAAAAAAACAACATAAAAATATCATATACATTAGGCTTTGGATATTTAAAACAATTCTTATAAACAGTTAAACAGGTTGTTTTGTACAAAGTAACCGGTTCATACATATTTATATTTTGAATTATATGTTGTTATTTATATAGCATGCTTCTGACATTTAATACATTTATAATCTGTGTCAAATAAAACAGTTCGATGGGGCTGACAATTTTCGATTTTGTACTGAAAGACCAATAAATCTGCATGAATCAACGACGTAGAAAAATAAACCTCAGCTTCTTGGCATTCTTGACGGAAAATATGTGTCTCTAGGAAATAAAAGATAATGTACAGAAATAATAGAGAGCTGGAGCTTTGGTCACATGGCAAACAAACTTTCTCTTTCAAAATCGCTGTCTGTCCACAACACGCCTTCAGTTAGAAAACTGTCTGAGAAATCCTAAAGAAGAGATGAAATAAAATATACATTCGAGGTAAAACAAAATGAAAGCACATAACACACAAGCGAGCTTACCATCGTGTGTTTGAATATTGTTAATTAATTACTGACTGAAAATAAATCCTCAAACGAAGTACTCCTTTACACGGTTTCCATACGAGACAATCGATTTAAGGTGAAAAGAAAACTCTATTAGAGCTCACTTTTATTTAGTTTGCACATAAAAGTAATATATTAATCAGTGGTCATTTATTCTCCCTACAAATTTGAGTGGTTAAAAAGCTCCGTTTTAAAAAATATTACATTTACAATAAACTTCCCACCAAAATTTCCTTTACAAACCAGCTCTTTTGGCACAACATGAGAGCAAATTTGGGTTCTAATGTAGTAAAAGCGATGAGCCATGAGCCACCCTAAAAGTCAAGTTGGCTATGGCGCTAGGATCGGCAAACTAAACTAGCTTAACTCGTCCTCTAGGTTAGATTTATTATTCCCAGTAATGCAAATCAAATAAATATTGGTGATGAGAATTTGTTGGTCTTTGCTGTAATTTTGAAAACAGAAAATCAAGAGATTTTCCTACCCGTGAAAACAGACATGTTATTTTTAGGCACATTGCAAAGTTGGAATTTTGGAATATTTTCGATTTTACATGTCGTGAATCTCCTCGTAATCGCTCAATAACAAGACGCATTTTTCGCCACCACTTTAGCCTCCATGTTTGTTTTTCTTGCTCAAGCTCAAACTTGTTACCTGATTCGTTTAGACGTTAAAAAACTATTTACTAGACGTCACTCAACAATTTTCTTTGGAAGATCTGCTGTGTCGGCAGCACGTTTTCAAAAATAGCTACTTGCATGTAAATCATGCATCGGTTGAGAAATAGTGTGGAAGTGTGGAAGCAACCGAAATGGAGTTTTTGTATGTTTGGCACTTACTCCACTACTTTTGGAAATACTCCTAGACTCCTACAAATTATAATACATCTTAAAAATTAAAAGATAAAAACATTTGTAGTGCATATATACGACCAGGGGATTTGACTTCTAACCTTCATTTGTGATTTTTTGATTTATAAAGGTCACTCCTGGAACCGTTCTGATTGTCCTGTGTTTTGTTTTGCTTTTTAAATCTGACCCACATCCAAAAAGCAACTTGTAAAAATGTAATGCAATTATCATTAACTCAGGATTGTTCGCTGGAAAGTGAATAAATGGCCACTGAGTAAGAAGTAAGAAGCAGGAAGTTAAAGATGGAGTCTTGACCTCACAGTGGAATGTCACGTTCAGCAGAGGTGCCAACATCTTAGCAACACTACAGAAATGTAAATATATATCACTACAGAAATATAAATATATATATATACTGTATATAGAGCCCCTAATGCTCCTATTATTACTGGGACC
Organism: Notoglanidium macrostoma; assembly: GCA_030068235.1. NCBI lineage: Eukaryota > Metazoa > Chordata > Actinopteri > Siluriformes > Auchenoglanididae > Notoglanidium > Notoglanidium macrostoma. Next base: position 22,235,034 of record JAQQZR010000007.1, read on the forward strand.
ACTTTGGACTTCACCTTTCACATCTGTTCCAGATGGTCCAGTTGTTTATGCCTTGGTACATTTAGTTCTTCTTAGGCTCCTTCTTCCTGATGTTACTGTCAGCTGGGATTGCCACATCTATCACTATTGCTGTTTTCTGCTCCTTATCAACCACCACTATGTCTGGTTGGTTGGCCAGCAGCTGCTTATCTGTCTGGAACTACATTCGGCAGTGTCTCCCATTGGGACTTGGGAACTTCTAGCCAACACATGGCGCAGATGTTTCCGTACACTATATATATATATATATATATATATATATATATGGGGGGTGGTATGTGTGTATATCTTCCTCAACCTCAGGTCCTCTACAGAAGCCTGGGAGTTTGAGGGTTTGAGGGTAATACGCAAGTTAAATTTGGAGATTTCTTTTTACCCCCAGATGTGCGCCAAGCAACATGGAAAACATAGATAAAAAGCAAAGCAAATATCTGCAAATATCATTTCTCTTTTACCAGCTCGTGGTCCCACCCACTTGTTTTCTATTGTCTTGTAAGCCTCAGGTTCACAAATTCAAGTGTCAAAGTTCATCTAGATAAATTCAACATGAAGCAAAATTGACTGTAATCAGAAACAGATGTGTCGTTCACATCCCCTGTCCTTTTCCTTTCAGTGAAGTGGCTTTTCTGGCAGGTACATTTTTATTCACTGCTGTTTTAGCTGAAAAAGCAAAAAAAAAGTTTTCTTCGTATTCTGGTGTCACCCATATCTCTGTAGCAAGGGATCAGAAGTAGTAAATGCTGCAGCTAAAGCATAAATGTTGGCACCTCTGCATTCAGAACCAAATATAACAGTTACAGCATGTTTGGCAGTTTAAGAGGGATTGAAACCCTCATGTGACACAAAGTGTCTCACGTCTTCCCTGTAATTTGTCTTCGATACGTTCTTTCTTCTGCATTTCTTTCAATTAAAATTCAGTGCTTTAACTGGTAGCTAAATTTCATAAAGGTCAGACGTGAACTCTAACAAGAATACACAGAAATCTGTAGATTCTAGCAAGAACATCTGGCTGAGAAAGTAGGTGGGAGCGTAATGCGAAAGAAATCCGGTTTCAAATTTTTAAGCCAATACATCACCTCATGGAGGTAGACCTCCATGTAAGGAGAGTGACAATGGTACCATAACTGGCTATGAGGACAGATGGTTTATTTCTTACCTCAGACACGTTGTTAAGAGGTATGCAACAATCATACACAATATGGGCAAAAGTTTGTGCACACCTGACCATCACATATATTCAGTATGTGCTTGTTGAACATCCCGTTCCAGATTTATTCCCTCTTTGCTGTTATAATGAGCGCCACTCTTCTGGGAAGGCTTCCCACTAGATTTTTGAGTGTGGCTGTGGGGATTTGCCTTCATTCAGCTACAAGGGGCTGATGTTGGGTGAGGAAACCACGTCTTCATGAAGCTCGCTTTGGGCACAGGGACATTGTCATGCTGGAACTGGTTTGGGCCTCTTAGCGTCAGAGAAGGGCAACTGTAATTTTACAGCATACAAAGACATTTTAGACAATTGTGTGCTTCCAACTTTGTGGTAACAATTTGGGGAAGAGCCACATATGGGCGTGAAGGTCAGGTGTCCACATACCTTTGACCACATAGTGTATAATAGGCTAATGCATTATTAACTGTTGTACTGATGACATAGTAATATGTTACATAATTCAGAAATCATCTTGTTAAACAAAAATAAAATTGCCTGGAGTCAGAAAACTTTATTGGAGAATGCTAGGATAACATAATGGAAATTATAAATTAGCAATTGATGTAGTGCATTTTCAGCTTTGTGAGTTATTAACTTGACACATTAAACTGCAGTGAGAACCTCGTTAAAATTGTGAGCCTTGTTACGGAACTGGGTACCGAGAATGTACACCAGGAAAGCTGAAACGATGCCAAATAAGACGCGGAAGTGGTTCAGTTGAACACAAGGCATTACTCCTCTGGGAAATTTGGATAGGATTTGTGGGTGCGGCCTCATTTGCACTCAAGTTTTTTGTAAGACTTTTGTGAGAAATTGTGTATTCTTGTCAGTGATCACATCTGGTCAAAACTCTAGTGTTGACCAGAATCTCCAAATTGTCTATAAGTTGAGATATAACAAAATAAGTGCATGTAACGTTCACACAAAGCTTCATCATATTGTGAAGGCATCTGTTGCATTAATTAAAAAAAAAAAAAAAAACATATCAAGGTATGGGGCAAGAACAATCACATCATAAATCAGGTGAAATCAGGTGTTGTGCACAGACATAAACACACTCGGGAGAAAACATGGATATAATGTACTTTTTTGTAATTAATTAGCTTAGCAGTTCAGATATAGGATGAAAAATACCCCATTCATGCTCTATCAGTACCAGTGTTACTTTGCAGCACTTTTAGTGCAAAGACCAAGTATGTACAGTATTTAAGCCTCAAAAGCTTTAGGCATGAGTGCTTTGATAATCCAGTCTCTAATGGCACGCTTCAAGTACTCCTAATATATACCTCATGATTTAAGTCATAATTTCAGCCAGTTATTTTTAATAACGGTCCGTTTCTGATTGGCCGAGATTGCAACTGCAACTCAGATGCATCATGAAATGATATGAGATAGCAAGTTTGATTTAGTTCCTCCTCTCAGTCACAGTCTTGGCAAGAACCACCACTATTACCGACGTCCACCACGACAGGATGTGGTGTGCGGTGCATATTTTGTGCAGAAGGTTCCATGAAGGCTGGAGGAAGCCAAACAGTTTGTGCCATCCTTCCCTTGGCTTTAGTAGTCTGTTCTGCGATCCGTACTCCACCAGACAAGATGAAGAAAGCTGAGCTTTCCCAATCATACTTTAACTAAAATGATCGCGTATATTGTTTTAGGCAGAACAAAAAATTGGCATTTCTGGGTAACCGTGAAAGTGCCCCAGACCATTGGAGGCCCTGGAGAGCTGGAACCATTTGCAGTAGGCACTTTTCTTACCTTTTGGTCATGATTTAAGCCCAAAGAACCTTTCTGCCAAATGATGTCGTAAAGGGCTATATAACTCGTTAATTATGCAAGGTTGTGTATGAGGTATTTTAGTTCACATTGTGGTTTTTGCTAGACAGCCATCTTTCAAGGTTTTGTTTTGAAATTTGTGCACTGTTTGTCAATATTTTCCACTCCTTAGTTTTTTCCAGAGACCGTTCCAGGTATTTGGGATGTCGCCACATAAGCACATGCAGGTCTTCACACAAAGAGAGAGTTCAAGAAGAACTGGAAAAAAATCACAGCAAAATGAACCACATCCACCTCCACAATATGGCACTAGGTCATCCGGGGTAGTACCCACTACAGAGCAGTGTCATAGACCTCCTGTTGAAAGTTAGCAGGAGGGAGACCAGGGTGAGGGTGGTCCCAGTTTGAATCTCTACTTGTGGGAGGTGTTAAGGGTGGTGGAGGACCAGAAACCACAGGACTTTGACCCCTCAGCTGCTCCCGAACATCTTGTTCAAGACTGGGAGGAATGATTAGCTGATCCTCGGGATCTTGTTGGGCGGGTGCGGCAAAGTAACCAGACTTCTTCTTCGGTGCTTCGAGTGCTACCTCGATTATGTTATGACTGTCCTCAGGTGCCACAACAGAACCGTTAGACAGTTTCTTCCCAAACAGACTGGACGTAGAGGGAGATTTCTTGAGGTCCGAGATCTCTCGGCCACAAACAGCAAGAAGGCAGCCATTAGCAGTTGACACCACCACACTGTTCTGACGGCGCATCTTGCTGTTGGTGTAGTCGGAGCCACGGAGATCCAGATCCTTGGGACTTTCTGGACGCCCAGAGCGGAGCTGGAAAGCACAGCAGTGGATGTCCACCTCGACCTCCAACTTACTTCCATTGGAAATGACGCCCTCCAGTGGAGCCTCATCATCGCTGTCTAGACCATTGTCAGACTGGTTGCTCGAAAATGTCGCGGAGGATGGTTGGCGCTGGAACAGAGCAGGGTGAGCTCCGGCTCCGAGACTCCCAGGGCCTCCAGTGTTGCAAAACGTGGCAGCAGGGTGCAAGCTGCAGCGGCGCTCGGGCCGTGCATTTGGGCCTGAAGAAGTGTGTTCGTCGGATGCCGTGGATCCAGCTTCACTTCCCACCTCAGACGCAGATGTCTCGCTGTTGAATTCTGAGGCAATGCCACTACTTGATGAAGGAGTGGCTGGGTCAAGAGGTGGCACAGATATGGGAATGGGGGTAGGTACGGGGGGTCCTCGGACCTCTGTGGAGAGTGGAGGCTCGCAGGTACAAGTGTCCTCACCGATGCGCAAAGCTACAACTACTGCCCCAACATTGTCCTTGCACCCATAGCTCTGGGCAAGCGTGCAGAGCTTTTTGGCAGCGGCTCGAGGGTCTCGGACAGCCAGCACGGTTGTCACCGCCTCTTGATAAGACAGATGTTGGAAAAGTGCCCTGTTTCCCAAGATCAAGAACTCATCCTGAGCACAGAGGGGTTCAGTTCGTACCCAGGGCTTAGGAAGGACCCAGGGGGACAGATAGGAGCATCCCAACAGGCGAGAGCAGCATGTAACACCACTCACCTTGTTATCCTACAGCACAAAGGGTCAAAAGATACAGTCAAGTGTAAACATCATAGTAGGATAAAAGTACTGAGCAAGTAATCATAGTGTGAAGTAATCCATTAACAATAATTTTTCTAGAACAGGGGTTCCCAAACTAGGGACCTTATGTATGGTCATTTAATTTGTAAATGGGTTCATAAGCAAAACTCACCATATCCTCTTTTGTTTTATTCCTTTTTTTTTAACAAATTAATATTAGTACAAGTATGAAGATGGATTTTCTGTGATATTATTTTGAAATGTTACTTGCAGTCAAATGCAATAAAGCCACATTCAAATTAAGACTTTGCATGTTTTCGCTATCCTGACGTCCTGTATTAGTGTAGAAGTTCAGCAAAAAATTAACAAATTTTTCTTTCCATATACCTTACCTTAGTTTCTTGAAAACATTGAGTTAGTCTAACTCGATAAGAAATGAAAACGAACATGAAAATACGCTGACACCTTTACTGAACATGGATTTGTAAGTGTTGCAGTAAATAACAGGAGAAACCAACAAGGAGAACCCAAAATGTTAAGTCTTGGGGGTCGCAAAATGTACATTTGGGATAATTTGGTCAAAAAGTTTGGGAATCCCAATCATTAAATTGAAAAAAGGAACACCTCTACAATTTTAGCCACATTATAACCACTTATGAAATACCCCAAGTTCGACACAAGTTGGATTTCAGTCTTAATTTGTATCTTTTATAAACAATATAATGTTACCATAATGAGCATCTGCCAATCACTATATTTGTTGTTGTTAGCGCACAAGATCTGTGGCTAAAACTTCTCCACAACATGAAATCAGTTTTATACAGAAGTACTGACAAACTCTGTTTCATACACAAAAGCCCAAGTGTATACTCATAGTGCTGCTTTATCTACATGAGAGATGGATAGCTATGTTTGCTAGCGTGTAGCTAGTAAAATCTACCTCAGTGATGATCGCCTTGGCTGTTTTGACCCTCTCCATCTCCTCAACACTCTGCTCCAGGCTAAGGACTTTAGATAGGGGCAGCGGTTGGCCGTCGCGGCACAGCACAGCCTGGCAGGTTCCTACATTGGCCACGGTCAGGCTGAAGTAGCTGCTTGACTCAGAAGACTCATGGTGAATGTAGCAGAGGAGAGCCGACGCCCCGAGCTTCTGCCCAGCCATCCCCAGCTTCCTGCAAGAGACACGGTGTAGAAAAAGAGGCATTGAGACTATATTTAGCTTTAATTAAGTCTGTTTTCTTTAGACTGCTGGATGCATTATTTATCTTCCATTTTCGGGCGTAGCATCTCTTGAATGCTGTTAGCTGTCATGGATATCAGTAAAGCTCTTTGACACGTTCCTTCGCTACCTTCCGGTTTCATAAAATGTGAACTCACGACCCTCAGATCATATTTCAGAAGGTATATTAAGGAAAAAAACAAAACATATATAAATTATATATACATATATATATATGTAAGTCCCAGAACATTCCATAAGAAAACTGTTTTCTCATATTGCACTGTGTAATAAAGGTAGTCAATATAAGTTTTGACCACTAGAGGCACTCTAGAGCACTATAGGATGAAGTGGGCCCAGAAAAACTGTGCATCACGTTTTTTTGAGACATTCATACTGCACATGGGGGAGGGGAAGATTTTACAAAACAGCAAAGGGGCGGGGCTTATTTTCAGTGGTTGGCATTGGTGTTGTAAACATGCATGTTACAAGAGCAAAGAGAAAAAAAACTCCCACGCTGGAGTAGCTTACGTTTTAAAAAGGATTTTAAACAGATGCAGAGCCTAATGTTTTTCACACACATTTTAGATATTCTAGCCAACATTTTATGTATCTAAAGAGTTTGTAAGTCCTTAATGAAATGCAATCCTGTGCATTAATAATATTCCCTGTAGTTCTCCAGGACCAACACAATAATAAATACATGGGCTGTAACTGTAAACTACTGAGTAGCAAAAAAACATGGCAGCAACGTTGGAAGAAAAATGAATTCCATGAATATAAAATAACTGAAAAATGCAGTGCATATTTAATAAAGATCACATACAATATTGTTGCTAATTATAAATCTAATGAAGCGCAAATGTTTGTAGAGAATATCTCTAGGGATTGTGTTTCATGTATAGTATGTGCTGATTATTTTTAGACACTCTGAGCATATAAATCAGCTTTGGGCATGTATGGTGCAGTATTTCTAAATTTCTAAATACAGAGTCTACCTGTTAGGGTGATGCATCAGAAATAAACTCAGCACTACCATATAGGAAGATAACCAGTGTACAGACTTAATATTTATGTTACTTGTGATCACAAATAATAAAGAATTGTAGAAATGTACCTTGTGTTGTATTATGGGATACGCCAGAATTTTTATTTATCCTTTTACTTTAATCTCATCAAGAACAATTTTCTATTTAGAATGGCAGCCTGAAAAAAAGTGCATTAGGATACAATATAAATACGCCCCACCAAATATCACCATATATGGAGATAACTATCTTTTATAATTTTCTGTAAGTGTACCTGTGTGAGGTGAGGAATGTGTTGCACATGTACACTCTGTCCACGCTGCTGTGCTGGAGCTCCTCAGCCAGCACGTCTCCCATGGTGCACTGCAGCAACCGTGGCACTTCCTCATTCCGGTCGCCATCGAAAATCCCGTAAACCGCTTCCGCGGCGTCCCCGAAGCGATCCATGGCCAGCACGGACACGCACAACCTGCAGAGACAAAAACCTCAGACTAAAAACAACCTCAAAACAATCCGTGTCGTGCTGTCTGATGTTAATTGGTGAATCGGAGTTAGTGTTAATAACCCGAAGTGGATTAATTTGCAATAACTGCATGCCCCTGAAGTGTTTTATTCCTCTTACACTACAGCAATTTGTCAATGAATACAAATATTTCTTTAGTAAAGAGCGATACGTCATACTTTTTATCCGTTTATAGTTACTTAATTTGTGGGGCATGCACGAAACAAGTTCCTACTGTGACCTGCGTTAATGCAGCTGCCATTTTTTTCCTCTCAAAGCTTGTCGTGTTTCAGAGAAACTGCAAAGCATAACCTCTATCCTGAAGATGTCTGAAAGTTATATGTATAAACCTGTGATTTGCAGCTGCACTACTGTCAGAGCTGCGGTTACAGGAAATTAATCAACACCTCATCAGAATCCAGAATTCATCCGGTGTATAGTGAGCAGACAGAGGAAAGGCCAGATATCCGACACTGACAGCAGAGACAGACTGAAGGTCACGACCCTCTGAGGGGGAGCTCGGCTCTCACGCCTCATTAAACATGAAAAATGCTCTTTACATCCACAGAGCGTCGCAACCTTACAGCGAGGTGACTCGAGCGCCCGCAGGAAACACACTGCCACCATGCCGAGAGTTTAACGCTGGTCATTTGTAGACTTAACGCTTAGTGCTGCTCACTTGTTCCTCTGGCCGCTCATCTCGGCGTAGCCGTGATCCCAAAGAACACAGGAACCCTGCGCGTCCGGTGCGGTCAGAGTCGGCTTCTGGTCCAGCTTCAGAGTGGTTATGTGACTGAAAGACATTCAGTATGAAGTGGAATTATAGAATCAGCAGAATCAGAACCTGAATTTGTAATGCCGGAAATATCCTAAGATTTATTTTTTTATATCCAGAAACGGTGACGACTGAGAAAGAGATTCATGCAGTGATATATATTTATTTAAATAATTAGATGAATTAAAAAATACTGTCTTCTGCATCTCGTCACTCTTAGCAGCCCTAGCTAGTATCAGCTAACCAATTACCCTAGCTTGATTGCTAAATTAGATGTATGATTTGTTTTTATTTGTTTCCCTCACCCCTGAACTTTGCAACCTGATTGGTCAAGCAGTGAAACGAGAAAAGAAAGAAAAACTTTTGAAACGTGGTGCCAGAGCTTTTTAAAACCTCCCATAGTTTTGCGTATCTTTGAAAAATGTGCCGTTTTTCATTCACAGAAAGACGACCTTACAGACGAGGAAGCTCTTCTGACGTTCGCAGAGAGTTAAAGTCCGCCTACGTAAACCGCCCCAAGGCAAAGTGCTTTTCACTTTAACACTCTCTGGAGTGATTTTTGCCATCACGGATTTTTTATAGCTCAGCTGTTGCAAATTGAACCGATCCATTTGGTTTGGCTTGTTCATAAACAATAAAAATGTTTATTTGTTTTTTCATGACGAAAATGTGAACAAAAGACGTTGTCTAGATCAAATCGCCAACCATGAAACATGTAATAAATCTAATACATGAAGATGATTTAGACAGTATTATATAAATTATATAAAGTCCTCTATATGGACAATGTTAACAAGTACATGGCTATCGCACTTGTTATTACACTTATTACAGCGTCAACGCTGCTACAGTTGTCAGAAAAGTGACTACAATAAAAGTGATTCATTTGTGTGGAATTTTCTTTTAAACACTGTAAAACGTCTGTGTTTGAACGCACCACTGTTTGGTTTTAAGGCAACCCATCGGTGAAGCTGCAGTTTCTTGATACACACTCCTGTCTAAACAAAGCGGTACTGTACTGCGTATCATTCTGCGCTACACGCTGGCGTGACGACTCACCTGAACAGGTTGAGGGTTTTGTGTTCCAGCATCAGGCTGCTGTTCCCGCTCAGGTCGAGTTCCTGCAGCGTGGCCGGGACAGAATCAGGCAGCAGGATCTCGGTGAGCTCGTTACAGCTCACGTCCACCAGCTACACACACACACACACACACACACACACACACACACACACACACACACACGCAACAATACATGTATGTAAAATATATGCAAAAACCTGATTTTGGCTTTCTTTATATATGTCTTGATTATACTGTATATTGTTATATACTGTTTTTTTTTTTTTTGTTCAAAGCACAGACAGTGATAAAATATCAGCCAGCGAAATGATCAATAATAAACACCGATAACAGAAAGAAGAAAAAATAAAGTATTTTCCATAAAGCACAAAACTCTACAGTAGAAACCAGCTCCAATGAGCCAGAGAGTGAGCAAATATTTATGAAAAATGTAAAATATGCTAATTTAATATTTTCTATAATAACGTAAAAAAACATTTTCCAGGATTTGCAGTCTTTTTTATCTCAAAGGTTTAAGATATTAAGAAACCTGCTAAAAATGCTGATTATTCCGAAGGCACCTTAAACCTTAAACCAAACAAACCAACATATACGTGTATGATTAATAAAATATTGTTACATTACTTTTATTTATTTATTTGTTGTTCATTTATTTCACAATAAAATTAATCACTAATTATTTAAAAAATGAATGATTTAAAATGTAAAATTAATTTAAAAAATTTTAAATTTAAAATTATTTTAATTATTAGTCATTAGTAGAAGTAGTAGTATTTAAATAATTACGGATGTTGCTTTTGTAAATAAACAAAATAATGAACCAATGATTTGATTAATTAATTAATTAGTTCCACTTATGTAATAAGTAATATTCTAGGCTTTAACATATGGAGATGAACAACTATCACACTGGTTTTTAAATTATTGGCACCCCACACTTCAGACGGAGACGGAGACGGTCCACTTCTCCATGCACAACATGATAAACTCCTTTACATTCTCACGTTTTTCCACCTCAATTCTCACAACAGGCTTTTTTATTAGGGTTCAAACATGTGTGTGTTGATCTGGATCTCGTTATTTCGTGAAAAGATCAATCTACAGGAAGTTGTAACCCCCAGGCAGAGGCAAATTTTAAATCTGTGACATGTTTAAAGCTCTGTGTTTTCCTCATGGCGACGGATGAGAAAGATATTTGACACGCGTGCATGCTCCTACACGTGTCTCACGCTGACCTTTATCTCGGGCAGGTTGAGGACTTCGGGGAAGACGCTGACGTGGTTGGAGTGTGAGATGAGGGTGTGAAGTCTCTTACAGCTGGACACAGTGGAGGGCACGCTCTTCAGCTTGTTACCGCTCACGTTCAGCTCCTCCAGCAGCTCCAGCTTGCTCAGTTTACTGACAAAAACACGGTGAGAGAAAGGCGGACATGAGGACAGGAGAGGATGCAGAGGTAAAAACCTCAGAGAGGAATGATGAGTAAAAAAAATTTACATTTTCAACAGAGTCCTTTTACATATCGCTTGTCTTGTAGAAACCGTGACCAGGCTGACACTTTTCATTAAGCATGTCTGTGATGCAGCATTTTTAATCCCTTTCTTATTACCATTACTATTTTTTACCATTTATCAGTTTTTCTGCCTCATTTTTTAATTCAGCCAAAAACAAAAGTTTGAGCATTTTCAGAAAAACAATTTCCAAACGCAAAGTTAATGTATTTAACATTAGCTATATCAGACGCACTGATGGAATTGGTCGATAGAGTCGAGACAGGATCACCGAGTTGAAATGTTCCTATTACAAATATTACTAAATATGTGATATGGCGGAAGGGGGCGGGGCTTCCAGGGGTTCGTCGGAGAGTTTTCTGGGAGGGTTTTTATTGGGGATGGAAGTAGCCTGTAAAATCTGTTTTTATTCTTCTCAACCTAATTGTTTTTCATGACACAGTTCTACTGGAACTTCGTTGGTTCCAGTATCGTGATGCCTGTTGCGTATCGTGAAAATGTCTTCATGTATAGTGGTCTGATATTGTTGCCATTTTGGCCACCTAGGGGACCTGGGCAACCATACAGAGTCTCTGATACCTTGCAGGGAAAGACAGCAGCTGGTTGTAGGCCACGTGCAAAACCCGCAGATTCTGGTGTCCCACCAGCAGGGCGGCGAAGTTCTCGTTCAGGTTGTTCCCGGTAAGGTAGAGCTCCTGGAGGGTGCTGAGGCTCTCCTCGGTTTGGCTACTCGGCGGGATTGTCTCCAGCGCGTTGGCGGACACGTTCAGGTACTTTAAACTGGGAGAGGAGATTAATAATAACAGGCTGTGAGTATATTTAAAAATGTCACTCTATTGTCCTAATATCAAGCATGATCATCATAAGTGAGATTTATGCAGAGTCAATTATATATCGAATATATACTGCTGAGTTCCGTGCAACAATGGCTGTAATATAACAGCTTCTCATCAGTGATCTCAGGATGAAATGGATGAGAGAGGATAGGAACAGGAAATCGATAGGATCGCATCGCTTAATGGAATGAAAACACTTATCGAAAAAAAAATCTCCCGGCTAAAGAAGAGGAGATGCTCTAAAAGACTCGACGCTGCTAGAGACAACCTTATTAAAGATTTGCTTCCGTAAAAGGCTGACTGACCGATGACCTCGCCCACAGGAAATTACTTCTGTGTGCTCGTATTACACCATCATACCCCGTGCCTTCTTCCTTTCCCATGCTAATACGGGAGAACCGAATCCAGCGGCTACAAAGTGGATTACACATTTCCAATGGCAGATCGGTACTCTGTCCTCACTCCACTTCCTCTAAGGTACTATTACTCAGAGGAGAGAGAGAGAGAGAGAGAGAGAAAGAGGGAGAGATAGGGAGAGGGAGGGAGAGAGAGAGAGAGAGAGGGAGAGAGAGAGAGAGGGAGAGAGGGAGAGGGAGAGCGAGAGAGAGGGAGGGGGAGGGAGAGGGAGAGAGCGAGAGGGAGGGAGAGCGAGAGCGAGAGAGAACGAG
>JAQQZR010000007.1:22252493-22263312 GCA_030068235.1 Notoglanidium macrostoma
TGCTGGGATTGGCTCCAGCTTCCCCGCCACCCAGACGGATAAAGCGCTATAGATAATGGATGGATGGATGGAATATTATGATAATAATATAATCACTAATGGTTAAGCATTAAAAGTGGTCTCCATTTATTTTACAGAGTAAAAGCTGTCAGAATAAAACACTGCTAAGAGCCACAACCAAGTACTACATGGGCTTCAGGAACCCAGGGCTCGAGACTGGGACCATTTATTTTTGAAATAAATTTTATTATAGAATTTGGCACACCAGTGCGACTTGCAAATATGCCCCATTTGGGGTTTCATGTTTGTTGTTGTTGGTTTTTATTTTAAATCATCATTGTATATCATGTGAAACACCTCGAACATCTGGTCGGTGAATAACCGCAAGTGTCATCGTGCGATGGCGTTGCAAGGCAACTCGGAGACAACAAACAGCTGTCAAAAGCAGAAGCTCCGGAAAAAAGTGTGACATTTCCCCTACATTTACATGAAAGTGAGACGAGAGAGGCATTGTCCATGATTACAGCGAAAAAGGCAAGTGCTCGACCACTCGCTCGCTAAATAACACAAAGAAGTTCCAGGCGGATGTCAGTGGCTCCAACTAATTTCCATAATCGCTATAAGAGCTAAAATCAATTTACATTTTGTACATGTCTATTTGCAGACAACGGTGTTAAATAAATGTCCATTTGAGTTCAGCGTTTCTGTGTCTCATTTATTATCATAATTAAATAATGTTTAGTTATTACCTCCCTGTTTATTCGAATGAAATTATTTATACAGTCGATGTCGCCGAGTTGTCGTTCCACTGTTGGATGTGTCGTTACACTGACCAGACCATTAGGAGGGAAAATTCGCCGAGGCAAGGGAACTGAGAGGCCTTCATGCAAATGAGAACCAATCAGTTCAGCTTGGGATATGTTTGATATGTGGCATTCTCTAGAGAAGTCGGAGTAACAAAAAACCAAGATTGATCAAGATGGCGGGGGCTAAAGGCTACATGTAGCATGAAAACATGCTGTGTTGTGTGTCGTGTCGATTTAAGTGGTGCGCCTAAAATGTTCAGTAGGGGGCACTGGTGCTACTAGTGGAAAATGTTAATCTTGAGCCCTGAACAATTATATTTTTCTTGAATGGCAGAAACGTGACAATAAGACGTATCTCTCTGCTGCCCCAGAAGAAGTGAGTGACGTTGCCCAGTTAGGGTAACAGTTCTGTGTGACAGAACCAGATCACGATTACAGAGCAAACAATACTGCAATCCTGTTTTCTCTAATAGAGAGACAGCACTGTGAATGTGGGCGGAGTTTCTCTGTAAGGCGGAGACTGTTGATGGGCTCCACTCCTAAAAAAAAGACCTCCAGCTTATATATTGTTAAAATATATGCTGTCACTTTGGATTAATGGTGCCAGAACCATATTCAGACCTAGTACTTTAGTTACCAATCCAATCAGTGGCAACACACGCGTACACGTGTTCGTCGTGCTGTAAATAACGCACCCTGACGCGCTCTTGGCTCACCGTAAGTCAATGTTCTTGACGTGACTCATCCTCAGCAGGCTGCAGAGCTCCAAGGCTTCGACTCGGTTCCCGGCCATGAGCAGCCGGTCCACAGCGCTGAGCCTCTCCAGCACGGCGGGGATGTGAGCGAATGTGTTGAAGGAGAGCCCGAGACTGCAGAGCTGCACCAGATCCCCCAACTCATCAGGCAGAGAGCTCAAGTGGTTTCCATCCAGAGAGAGAGTCTGAAGGCTGCGAAGGAGAAAGAACACGTGAAAAAAAAAAAACGCTTTCTTCTGAAACGTCTGTATGTAACTCTGCTACAGAAAATCTTACAGATCTTATGCATCAGTTAACACAAACCGGCTGGACAGGATTTTACAACATCTGGCAACCTGTTTTGAAAAAAAATCTCTCAACCCCTTTTTTTCTATTTCTATTTCAGTCGTTTCTTCTCCGGTATTTTTTCTATCTGTGAACATATTATTTATTATCTGTATTTTTGTCCTCCTTGGTTTGTTAGTATAATTAATCACTTTGGAATATTATTTTGTGCATTCGTTCTTTTTCCTGTTACAATGCAATTCAATATAAAGTAAAATACTCTTAAAACTTTTTTTTTCTGGCTCATACTCTGTTATACAGTATAATAAACCAAAATATTATATTATAAAACTATTACTTTTAAAAATATCACCATTAGACATGACGTGAATATGTTGTTACTTTTAAATCTGCGCTATATCTGCAAAAAACACATAAAAAGTATTTATTTGAACAATCTCCTTTATTTATAATAAAGTTTTTGATAATAATTTGAAGGTGATTTTCAAACATCCAAAAAAATGTATTTTGAAACTAAAACAGGATTTTTGAAATGAGTCAAAATCTGTAATAAACCTGTTAATCTCTGTTTGTTTAATGTCGTTTTTCTTCACTGACTGTTTTGATTGTCTTTACAGACATGAATATGCAGATTAGGAGAGTTTATACTACTTTACAATTCTCTGCTTCACCCAGATCATTACATAACATTTATTTTATGGCTACTTTAATCATTTTTCTTTAATAATTTTATTTTCTGCTACCACTCTTATGCTGTTTTTTATTTGCATTTTTCCTTGTAAAGCTCTTTCAGTTGCATTTTAATCTGCAAAATGTGCTATATTAAAAAAAAGTATTATTATTCCTGTTATTATTATTAATAATGTTAGTAGTAGTAGTACAAGTTGTACTAAAGCTTTAAAGCCAATTAGAAATGGGAAAAATGGAGCTCACTAATCACCTGCATATAATTATGCTAATTCTAATGAATATTCATAATCACAAGAACCCGGATCGCAACATCCAGACGTCCTATAAACTGTAAGGTCAATATCATTTTCTCTCATATAGTCATAATGTTTTTATGATTAGGGGTGTGGCTAGTGATATCACTGCTGCACGGACCCTGCACCTTTATCAGGTACATTATACTTTGCTATAATAAAAAACACATTTAGAACTGTGAGATTGTGGGAATTATGGGATTGTGGGAATGTGAGCTGACCTCTGGAGGTTGCCGATGCGAGCGGGCACGGCGCCGAGACCGTTACAGGAGAGGCTGAGCTCGGATAGAGTCGGGATCTCACACACGGCCTCGGGGAACACGCCTAGACGGTTGTGAGACAGGTTGAGACTCTTCAGCTGAGTGAACCTGCAAGCAAACACACACACACACACACACACACACACACACACACACACACACAGCAGATGAGATAAGATGTACAATGATTAACTCACACAGCCAGTGATATCTGATATCTATTTCAATAAAACCGATGCCACCATCTTTTCTGTCACGGACATGAAAATGACTGGTTATGACTCACGGATTTCTAAACTACACAGGGATGGAGCAAATAATCGATTCTTTGACGCATCGCGATACTCTCTTCAAACGCACAGCATCGATAACACTCATAATTCCTTTTAGAAATGCAATCGCAAAAACTTTATTCTACATGTCAAAACCTGGGAATTCAAAGATCTGACAATTTTGCTAAAAACGAGTACATTTTATTCCTAATAAAATGTTATTTACATTCGCAGAACCCGTGTCAGTATTTGCACATGAAAATATTGCCTGGGTCTGAAAAAAACTGCAACCTTTTAATCAGGTTGTGTCTGTTTATGGATAAATTTCCGCAGATAAAATTGCAGAAATATTAAAACCTTTTGGATGATTTCAGATCATTTCATCGGAAAGTTCTCAAAGCGTCAGGCGAATGTTGAGTGTCTATATACAGGTGCGCAACAGAGCAACAGTTTCAGCAGCATGCGAGTGACATCCAAATTAGATATGATGCGACAAATCCAAACGACTGGACGCGACATTTTGTGTAACCACCACGTGACGTACGGCGGTTAGCACTGTCTTCTCACAGCAAGAAGGTTCTTGGTGCGAACCTGACGGCCAGTCGGGGCCTTTCTGTTAGGAGTCTGCATGTTCTCCCCATGTCTCCATGCGTTTCCTCCAGGTACTCCGGTTTCCTCCCCAATCCAAAGACATACAGGTTGGGTCAACTGGCTACTCCAAATTGGCCAGAGGTGTGAACGTGGGTGTGAATGGTTGTTGGTCTCGGTGTTAGCCCTGAGATAGATTGGTGACCTGCTCAGGGTGTAACCCCGCCTCTGGATTGGCTCCAGCTTCCCCGTGACCCTTAATGGATAAGTGATGTACACATATATAGTTTCGCTACTTTAAGTTTTACCCATGGTACAGCAGACATTGCCCTTAGAAAATATCGCAGGCAGGTAAAAAAAAAAAAAAGTACAGTTTCCGGATGCACGTTGGTGGGATTCACGTTGAATTAAAAATAAACAAATAAACCAAAAGTTCCGGTTTAAGCCACGCCCGCTTCAGCGTAAGTAACCATGATTACTTCTTTCAGGTTCTAAAGTCAAAAACACTTTTATTCCCTTCGGAAATCTTGTGACGTGAAATGTCGGCACATAAACACACACTGTTTACAGCTCAAACAGTAAAACGTTGACTATTAACATTCATAGCGTCATCTCGTCGGGTTCTGTTTAGCTCTCGCTCTCTGTTTGGCACGAACGCGACACACGCCGTCGCAGCCAGAACAACCACAGAAGATTATAACAGCCTTATTGAAGCGTTACGTAACCTGGAATTTGAGCAAGATTACACGGTTATCTTATCAACATCAGATTAACGCTACACCTGGTTTTACAGGATATAGTGGGCGTGAGATGGTGTCGAAGACCGGTGTGATCGTTAAGGTCTCTACCTGTTAAAGTTGCAAAGACCTCCAGGACCCTCCAGACTGATGAAGTTGTGGCGCAGGTTGAGGTGTGTGACATCTTGGCTGTAGAAGAGATATTCAGGAACCTCCTCCAGGCTGTAGCAGGACAAATCCACCAAGCTGATGGTCTGAGACACCACCTACACACACATATACCATAGAAGACGGTGGAAAAGCTCTAAGAATATCAGTGTGTTTCGTCACGACTTTTTTCCGTCCATTTTTTTCCCAATTTTTTCAAACTGCTCCCTCACGTCATATGTATGTCAGTTCTCTAAATAATACTTCCAAACTTACTGGACATGTTCTGGGCAACACTACTAAGCACGACACTTCTTCGCATTCCTCTATCACGCTTGCTTTCTGTTTTTCTCATCCCTCGCTTTTCCTCCCATTGGCTTCAGTTCATTTTCCGAGGCCTAACCGCTCGTAGAGATTAAAAGCTATGAACACTGAAGTTGGTAAGTTAGGGTAGGTGGTTGCACCTTACATAAACGCAGCATAACGTTTTCTCTGCTCCTCTTTCTTTTTCATCTGTCCATTCATGCATTAGAAACCACTGATTTTATTCCTACATCTTGAATTCAGCTGCAAAAGTACAGCTTTTAAATGCTTTTCATAATTATGACACTCACCCTTCTATTCCTTCCTTCTTTCCAAATCACAACCTTATCTAGCTATCTATGCATATCTAATATCTATTTTGTGCTGTATTAATATCTATCATTTCATCTCTCGCTCTCTGGCTACGTCCACGTTACCACGCTGAAGTGACTCAAATCTGATTTTTGCCTTAATGGGACAAAGATCGATTTTTTTCAGGGCTGTGCGGACAGAGAAATCTTTTCAAATCTGATACGAGTGTCTTTCATGGGTGGTCTTAAATCCGATGCGTATCCGATTTGCGGCCATGCGACACGAATGAATCTCCACCCGAGCGTCCTCATATGTGTTTGTGCCTGTACGCGTGCGCTGAGCGTGTCGTCGTCAGCCGGCACACTGTTTACGCTCCCTATCGAGATGCGCTACTTAGTGGTTGTGTGTTAAGGTTAAAGTTAAGATTTTACGGTCAACGTTAAGCTTTAAGTCTTAACGTTATGGTTAGGGTTAGGGTTAAGGGCTATGACTAAGATCCAGATTATTCTCTGCTATCAGTAGCATTTATTCGCACTACATTAGCATTTTTCCGTCAAGCTGCACAAATCGTCAGAACACCAGCAGCGCAGTAAAACAACACTGTAGGAGAGCTACAGCTGACCAGCTGTTTGTCCTCCAGAGCAAACGTTTTAGAGGACAGATGTGTTCTCATTACAGTTAGATCCATCCATCCATCCATCCATCCATTATCGGATAGCTTTATCGTGAGCTAAAGTATTTTTGTCGCAAAGCGAGCATGCAAAAATAAAAGAAAAAACTTGCTCTCGGAAAAACCTTTTTGGGTTTTTTTTTGGAATAATAATTTTTTGTCTTTTATTTTTGCGTAAAAGGGCACTTTTATTAGTCCATGAATACCATATCCTTCAGATTGGAGAAACAAATATTTTTCAGCTTAACTCACAGCTACAAAACAAACACAGTGTTCCACACAGCGCCGGATGACACGACAATACGATATCAATGTCATGATAAACTATTTATGAGATATGAAATATCATGATATTTATAACTTTGTTTGTTTTTTAATCACTACCAAGTCAATGGAACGGAACAAAAGCACTTAATCTTTAAAATCGTGCATTTCCTCCAAATCTTTCCCCTGGTTCAGAGTTTTCCCAGACAATACAGAGAAGTATAATCAAGCTCAGTTTTTCATTTGTCCTGCAGTTTAAACGCAACTAAATTACACATCGTGATACATATCATACATTGTACAACAGTATTTAAGTATGAAGTGTGAGTCCTACTTCCAGGACTTTTTTTTGTGAGATCCCAACAAGATCCCTGGTATGTAAGACAGGTTACTGAGAAGCAGACAGTTTAGAGAGAGAGAGAGACAGTCTGATCTTTCTGACTCCATTTTCCACGGAATGTTGTGGACAACAGTTTCCTCTAGCAATATTATGGCAACTAGGGTGATATGACGCAGCACGTTATTTAAGGAAACATGAGGAATTAAGTGTTTGTGTGTGTGTGTGTGTGTGTGTGTGTGTGAGCATGTTGGACTTGCACGGCTGCCGGCTTTGCGTAGCTGCTTTATAAAGACGCTCTTTGAGTGGAGCAGAGGCGAGATAAGATCTCCGGTCGTCAGCGGCGCGTCAGACTGCTCAGATTTTATTTCCTCTCTCATCGTATTAAACAAGTCGTCTCCTCACACAGGCCCCGATTGTGCTCAAGCGCTCGCTGCCTGGATGAAGCAGCCCCGAAGGAGACGTGACGTGACGTCAGAGGCGTGGCCTCTTTGATTGACATGTCTGTACGTACATATTATTTTTTAACTTGTGTGCTACCAAGAACTGAACACTTATACTGAGTACTTCATCACATTCCCAAGAAAGAAAGCTTTCCGACATTTCCAGTGCTTTTCCAACCATGAGGGCGTCAGGTTTAGGCGTCGCCTCTGCCCCACGCCCGGAGTCCTCCAGTGGACACAGCTCACATTCAAATCTGAAACATATCTGAGATCTGCTCATTTGATTCACAGCTGAAAGCTCACATCCGCTCTTCCTGTTACGCAACAATATACGCTGGGCCAAAAATCATCATTTGGCAATGAAGCAGCACACGTGAAAATTAAAGTGCAGTGTAGATGAAATAAACTGCTACCAATCTGTCAGGGAAAGCAGCCACGCAAAAAAAGAGAGAGAAAGACAAGCAGCTGCAGGGCGACTCCAGAAACCAGGCCGCCTCTGACTGCGCGAGGATTCAGTCTCTCCAGACTCCAGTGCAAACGTAAAATTAAAGGCCTTACGGCAAAATACAAAGAGTACACAATAATCACAGGATTGCATCTTTTCTGAAACCACAGTCTCCCAGTGCTGTTTTAAACCGAGCACATTTTACCCCGGGAATGATGTAAACAAGGCTTATGTGCTGTATATGCGGACACACAGGGGAAAAATTATCTTAATAACAAGCGTTACGAGTCGGTTGTTTGGACACCCTTTCTAATTCAGTAGTTTTTCTTTATTTTTATTCCTTAAAAAAAACCACTTCATATCTTAAAGCAATGTGTGTCATGTTTCATGACACGAGTAAGTTGTGACGCATTTTTACGTGACTTTACGTAAAAACTTTAGCGAAGTAGTTGCTTAAAGAGAAAAATATCGGAAGGGTATCGGAATCAGCTGATGTTTTCAGGATCGGTACAGATATCGGAAATGAAAAATGACATCGTGCGAACGTCCATCCTGAAACGGATCTCGTAACGGGTTCCACCTTGAAAAATTCGCGAAAAGGGCGCGAGCGCGATTTTACACGGCTACGTTTTCACTCCAGCGACGCCTCAGTGACTCCACAGGTGCGCGCACGGATATGCGCAGTTCCCAGGTTTTCATTAGCTCCATGTTTACAGCACAGACGTATTCTGTGACAGAGCAGTGAGTAATAAATGATGCGATTAAACTCTCTGACGAAAGCCTGATGAGCGAACTGATTAGATAAAGCAAAAAAAAAAAAAAAAAGGTTCCACGGTCTTACTTTCGAGGCCTGCCGATGCCAGCGCTGGTACTCGGCCACCGTGTCGAAGTTAACGTAGTAGGTGTGAGCCTGAGGTCCGGCCGAGCTGAACATCAGGCAGTGCTGCCTCCTCTTCACTTCCTCCACCTGCGGATGGAGAAACGGACGACAGAGCGGGTTTGAGAGAATCAACAAATCTGCCTAGAATTATATTCAAGCTATTTTCCCATCTTCTCTGCGTTAACAAGAAGGCAGAAGACTAAATCTAAACACGATGCTACCACCACCATGCTCCACTGTGAGAATGATCTCAGGATGATGAGCTCAGTGTTGGGTTTCTACCAAACGGCCAAAACGTTTGATCTCAACAGACACAAAATATATCGGCCCTGAATGTTAGCTAACGTGAATCCTCCCTCCGCGCCCGTCTCGTCCTCGCCTCGTCATCCACGGCTGTGTCTGTCCGCCCCAGCAGTGGCTCTGTTCTGACAGAGAGAAGCAGGGGTGAAGGGACAGACGACAGGCGTCTCACCTTCCCCCCGACCAGAGGCAGGATGTGCATCTTCCCCGTCAGACTGTCCTTCACGGACGCCACGATGAGACACGTGCCGCACAGGATCACCTGTCGCTCCGCCCACTTGTGGAGTTGCGTCTTGCCCTTGCGCACATTGAACACGCCCTTCAGGAGGGTCCGGTCCTGCTGGTCAGCGTTTACTGGCCGCTCTGTTTGTGCGCACACACACACACACACACACACACACACAGATATGTGTCAAAAAAAGGATTATACAAAATAATAAGTATAAGGAATACTACATACAATGATTAACTAACTGAGCAACAGCTGTCACAATATCACACACACACACACACACACACACACACACACACACACACACACACACACACACACACACACACACAAAGCGCGTGCCATATTGTTACTGTAGAACTTTTTTTGGTTCCTGTGTGATATAAATGAGACTATGACAAACACTACAGGTCACATGACTTATGAGCATACTGGGGGAATTTTTATTATACTTTTCTATTGATTGTTGTCAGGAAAAAGCCTTTGTGATCAAAGCCTTAGTGCTGTAAGCCATACCATACACACACACTTTAATGTTTAAATGGGGAAATTAATAACATTATACTTCAATGATTAAATTTTTTCAAAACTTCACTTTGGCTAAGGTCATTCTTTCACTTGGTCACTTTCCCTCGTCCAATTCCCCTTCTGCTCATTCTTTCTCCCTTGTCCCCTTCTCCTCATCACATTCCCCTAGGTCTCTTCCCCTTGTCCACTTGCTTGCATCTGTTAAGTTTTTTCTCATGCAATTACCTTTATCAGCTTAACCCAAAGTGTGTGTGTGTGTGTGTGTGTGTGTGTTTTTATGCATTCTGAAATAATCCCTCACTCTGGGTTTGCATCTTTGCACACTATGTGTATTACAGACTGCTACAGACAGGGTGCAGTATAATGCCTTCTATAATTTTAATAAGTCAGTCTGCGTGTGAGAGCGTGTGTGAGTAAGTGTGCCTGTGGGTGGATGTGCGTTCTTACATGTTCTCTACTGTTGTTCAGCAAACTTCATTTACATTAAAAATGGAATGCAAAACTCAGTTACAACATGTTTATTACAATAAATACAAGCTCAAGATACAAAGCTGACACGAGACTCCTTACAGACAATTTCACCATATTAACAAATGAGTGAGAGAACGTTGTTGTTTGTTAAATGTTTAAGTCTATTTATCATTAGTATTAGATTATGTGGCGTGTGTGCTGTACATGTCCCTGTGAATGAGGTGTTACTATAGAAACAATAACATTAGAAACAACTTATAACACTATAACACCACTCTAAATGGATTTTATAATGAAGGTGCTGGTAAAAGGCGGAGCCATGACTCATAAACGAGGTGTATTTCTCACTGATGTTATGCTGAATCCATTCTGAGCCATTGCTGAACATTTAATTTAAATTTATTCATGGAGAAATCTCAATGTTGGTAGCTAATATTATACTAATACTAGCTAATATTTACCTGCATATATGCATCCTTATTGTTACTTTAACAGTCTACATTAACATCAACATGTGTGCAAATGTGCTCAGAGCACCTGCTTTATTATGGCATATGACTGAAAAGGTTTAAAAGGTTAGAGGACAAAAAATCTTTATTCCATTACAGTGAGAGAATGAGAGTTGAGTGACAGCTACCAAGTGTGTGTGAGTGAGTGAGTGAGTGGAAATTAATAAGAGGGAGGCGGCATGGCGGTGCGGTGGTTAGCACTGTCGCCTCACAGTAAGAAGGTCCTGGGTCCGATCCCCGGGTCACCCAGGGTGCCTTTCTGTGTGGAGTTTGCATGTTCTCCCCGTGCATG
>JAQQZR010000007.1:22269696-22288211 GCA_030068235.1 Notoglanidium macrostoma
GGAAAGTGTTAAGAACCCAGACCTACTTTTCACTGTACTCCATACAGACAGGTCTGGTAAGATTTTCACCTGAACACGTTAATTGTGTCATAGTTTTGATTTCGTGTTATAAATTCAACATCTGCCCTTAAACATCCATTATGAGTGACTTCGGAGTATCTTTTCTCCATGGAAGGAAATGTGTAAAAATCCTGTAGACAATCTGTGATCATCACACACACTACGTATACAGTGAATACAGATTGGGTTGTAAAAGTAAACTAGAGTATCCCTTTAAAACATACTAATGTGCACACTCATTACACATTTATTACAATGTTGCACAAACCCCACTGACGTCTCTCTGACTCTCGCCCCGAACGCTTCCCAACATTCACTGAGTCATTCTGAAGAAGAAAAACAGCACAGCTCCGAGTGAGGCACCATTTCTTTTAATCCAATGAGTCCGACAATAACGCAGTATCGTGCGCTTCACTGATATTCTCCAGACTCGTTATTTTTCTGCCCTTAAGCTCAAAACATGCCGTTTACATGATTACCTCCTCCTGGACACTGATTCTGATTTTACAGATTAGAGCTTTATTTTAAACAGAGACGTCCTCAATACTTCAGTATTACAGTGATTTAGGGGCGGGGCTACATTTGAGCTGAGATTGTGACGTCACTAAATAAGTGCCAAACCCTTGGACCAATCACGTCCAACGTGCAAAGTGAAAGAGGATGACGACAGTATGCTGTATGCTTAAAACGTTTCGCCATAGAACCTTGGTGCTAAGCTAGATAGCTAGATTTTGGTTGTTTTGCTAACATGCTAACATGATAGTCTGATATATATACATGATGGTGTGAAAATAATGTATTTTCGAGCTAACGTAGCTAATGTTAGTGATATTATAAATGCCAGGACGGCACGGGGACGTTTCCTAATTTGCATATTCATGCATATTCATAAATCTGTTGCATTTTGAATGAGGCTGGATATATAGAGGTGCTCCTGAGCTACTTTTAATTGTCTCTTATTAAACAATATATAGAAAGATTAGTCATGTGGAAACACACACACACACACACACACACACACACAGATCCCTAAGAGTTTCTCTGATGTATCAGGTCTCTCTGATCAACCCCAGCCTCGGGCAACTTCTGGGACACTACAGTAAATGTGATTCCAGTCATAAACATAAAGAGCGAAGTCTTGGGTGTGTCTGTGTTTGGGTCTGTCTGTCTGTATGTCTGTCTGTCTGGCACACCTTATAAAGCAGCACAGATTAGGACTCAACACTGCTGATTCTGAGGGTGCACAAACTTACACACACACACAGAAGCAGGTAAGAAATTTGGTCGGAACTCGCCCAAGCTGTGACAAGATCTAAAAAAAAACCCCGGCACAGTAATGACTCAGACTTGAAAACAGTGCAATGGTCTGGGGGCGTGAGTGATGAAAATCAGCTGCAGTACCTGGAACCTGGCACATCAGACACACACGCCGCACAGACGAGTCGGGAATAAAGGAGTTCCTTTTATTCTTATAGCGAGGAACACATCAATACCTATGCTTTTTTCTGAACTGAGTAACCCTACTCTACTACGGATCGATCAGGGAACGTGTTATTTAGCTCTGTTTATGTTTCCTAGGGTGAAATTGCGGCCAGGAAAACTGCGCGCACGTGTGCGTTCATGCACTTAGGCTGACACGCGCGCTCCTTATAACATTAGCGAGTTGATTTTAAACGGAGTGCATTAGCTAGCTACATTAGTTAGCTTGGATTGAGTAGGCTAATATGGTAAAGATAACGATTTGATACGATACAAATTATTAGCCTCTGATCGATATGCTAATTCGTGAATCATGATGAAATAGAAACGGACTAAATCACCTTTCTAGCTAATTATTTACTCATCAGTTTATCGCTTTTTTATTATAATTGACTGATTTAAATCAAGCGTCAGTCCAAATCACCAGATTGTTACAGATCGTTCTTAAGGAGCCTTATGAGTGGGCGGAGCCAGAGGCGCACATTGATGACATCATACGGCAGGGATTAGTTCAATGGAATGTTGCTCCAGGAACATTCATCAACAAGCCAAAGTTGATGCTGTATTAGTGTGCGCGCATGTGTGTGTGTGTGTGTGTTACCTGATCAGGTCTCCGTGCAGCTGCAGGTAAAGGCCCTGGCAGTGACGCTGGGCACACAGCTCCTCCACCGTGGTGCTGGTGGAGCAGAGCACCAGTCTGAGGTCCGGCTGGGTCGTGGACGAAGTCTGGGGTCCCGGGGTCACCACCTCGGTGGCTCCGTACAGACACACGCACCCGCGCTGGGCGTCGCCCTTCAGCCACTCCCTCTCACGGGAGCCGAAGCGAGTCTTCCTGGTCACGCAGGCCCGGCTGCCGTTCCGCTTCATGTTACGCTGAGGCACAGAAGGAGAGACGTGGCGTGAGACAGCGAGCACGGGAAAACGTAAACGAAAACATAAAACCGTTTCAGAAACACGCACCGAGCCTTGGGTGATCCAGCGAAAAATCATGACAAGGACATTTACAGGAAAATCAAAGTAGGTGGTAAACGAGTGGAATGAAACAGATCTTTTTACAATCAGACGCTCGTCAGAGTAACAGAAATCGGATGACTGTTACAGGAAAATAATCAACGACAGACCGGTGTGATGAAGCAGAATATTACTGTTACATGGAAGGTGATTATTTCACCATAACAACACAACCTGAAGTGTTTCTTCCTCTTACAGCACAGCAGCTGACCGACACGTCCAAGTTTCCGTTTATGAACGAATGACACGTCATACTTTTTATCCTTTTATAGTTACTTGTAATGCTCTTGAACGTCTCACTCACGTCACAGCAGCTAGAAACAGCTGAGTCAGAGGTACTGTTGTATTTTCGCCCTCTATTTTCTTTTGCTCTATATTTTCAAGTCAATTCACTTTTATTCGTATGGCGCTTTTAACAACACACATTGTCACAAAGCAGCTTCGCAGAAGTACATAATTTCTGAATATAAATTTATGAATCTATAAATTTATCAGCAGCCGGTGGCGACGGTGGCGAGGAAAAACTCCCTGAGAGGACAAGAGGAAGAAACCTTGAGAGGAACCAGACTCAAAAGGGAACCCATCCTCATCTGGGTGGTGCTGGATAGTACGCTTACTACTCACACATTTCTGTGACTGTGTGTTATATGGTCAAAAAAGTACAGTTACGTAATTCAATATAGTTTTAACATAAAGTCTGGTCTGTCTCAGCTGAGGCACTGAGGGATGTTTGAGTGTTCATGGTAATGTAATGTAAATCTATGCCATTGTAGCAGAACCGCTCATGTCAACAGCAGTCCAGCGCCGTCGTCACAGTTCTAGGTGCGTGTTAAAGCAGTTCATATGGTGCAATCCTCAACAATATCTAAAATGTTTGTTTTTGGGTTTTTTTTTTAACTCAGGTGTTTGGTGTAACTTTTTTTTTTCCCCATCAGAACTTTTAGAGCTTATAGACTGTATAATATATTTTGCTTTTAGATACAACGAGTAAAGAATTCTGCGTAAACGCACCAATAGCTCAAATCCAGCACAAAGTTTATTTCCTTCTAAAGCTCGTTTTTATGCCGAAGTATGGAGAAGAACCGGTGTTAAGGTAAACTAGTTATAAGCTAGTCTCGCTCTTTTAACTGGTTTTCTCCGTTTGCTCGTACCTGCCACTGTCTCCGAGTTATCCGAGCGAATACATATCACGCGGCGTCATTTGGACATGGAGACGTGTCCGGGATTCCACAGGGTCAATGAGGTGTCCGTCACTTTGCGCTGACGCTGGAGACTCCTTCCATAAATGTTAAACGATAACCTTCGGCATTTCAACGATTACACGCGTTTTATCCGCACATCATCACGGTACAAGTCCCTGCGAACGAGCTGTTGCTATAGAAACGATAACGTTCCATGACAAGCGCATTAACGCATATAAAGCTGCGATTTGCAGCTGCACGACTGTCCGAGCTGCTGTTCTAGAGAATTAATCAACACCTTCTGACCAACCGGAATCCAGAATTCAGCCCAACCCGCCAGTCCCAGCGACGCGGAACAGACGAGTGACTACAAGCGCGGCATTCTGGGTCATGACAGGACACATTGCCCGCATTCGAACCAGCAGTGCTTGCTTTTCTAGCTGCAGAGACGTAAATATTTACACAGAGCACAAACGCTGAGACGAGAGGCGCGAGTTACGCCCGATTCAGACACGGGAGGCCGGCGTGAGGTCATTACTCAGCCTGATGAAATCAAACTCCTACTGAGGTGAGAGTATTTTACGCTTCAGTACCCACCAAACAACACTCTTAAATTCTCCCCCCCACACACACACACACACACACACACACACACATCACACACAACACTTTATATTTATATATTACCTGATATAGATTATAACCATTATTTTTAAATCATTTTTAAGAATTAATTATATTATTTTTAAACTTAAGACATTAAAATTTACATTCTCTCAAAACGCTTTCATTTCTTCTTAGTATTTTTTTCTCTTTTTATTCTTGAGTGCTAGAATGATGCTATATAAATCTATTGTGTTATTATTATTATTATTATTACTATTGTTATTATTATTTATATACATATACCATCATATATTAAATGTATTTATAGTAGAATTATTATTATTATTATTATTGTTGTTGTTGTTTTTCTTCTTCTTCATTTCATTATTATTTTTTATATAAGTATACCGTTGTATATTAATGGTGTTATTATAAGTAGTAGTAATCGTAGAATTATATTATTATTATTATTATTATTATTATTATTCAACTTTGTAGAGCCGGAGAGAGAGAACTGGTCCCAAAGCTGGAGGTTTCAGAGGCGTGGCCGCTTCGTCATCATTAGACTTCAAAAATATATCATGACTCTCAACACCGGTCACAACATTTGGAGTTCTGCTGGATTTAGTTTTGATTGTAATTGGTCATAATACAGCGGATCCATGAAATTATTATGAAAAATGACATGTTGGGAGATTTTAATCCACATTTAGCAATAAGAGAGAAAATGAAACCGTGAGGAATAAAATGAGACTGGGCAGTTATAAACGCACCGACACCTGATGACATCATATCGAATGATATCACATAATCACACAACCGCGTGGTATCATATCGCTCAGCTCTACGATTCTGGCAGACTTCATGAGTCATGTTCAGCTGGTGATGATTTGAAACGTCATTGTGGTGTCGTACGTGTTTTGATCGAATGATCAAGCTGATGAAGCTTTCAGTCTTCGCTGATGTTAAAATAATCAGAATATTTCAATGACACTTTTTATTCGATCAGATTTTCTGCATAAATCGGATCAGATTTTTACAGGTTATTATCTGATGCCTGAGGAAAAATAAACGTCCGGTGGTCAAATCCTTTTATAATCTCATTTGAATTTTTATTAGTAGCCAGTTTGAATATTAATGAGGCTATAATGTTGTACCAAAGACAGACTAAACATATCAGAGCGACTAGAAAAATAGCCTCAAACGTTTGGAAATGTAGGCCATGTTTCAACAGCAACATACATTTAAAACCCGAACATATGTGAACAGATTGCTCATAATGTTTAAATATATGCAATTATGCAACATGCGTAACATTGCAACAGTCATAGGTATCTGACCCTTAAATCAAATCATGACGTCTCTAGAGAGTCAAGAGATTAAAGGCCAGTAATTTATATTTTTCTCTTTTACGGTCATCGCTGTGGTTTAGCCGTTCTTGCCCACCCTTTGTCCTGCAGGTACTAGAAGCGTGTCAGAGTATAGACATAGGGTGGCAATGAGGGTGGGCGAAGACACACAAAGGGGTGGCCACCACCTAAATCCCAACAACCAATGACTTTTACTTTTCTCAGTAGTGCTCAGGTGGTGATCAGTGGGATTTAGGTGGACTTGGTGAGCCTTCTTGCCCACACGAGGCGTGCCCATTTTTAGCCACAGGGTGGGCAAGAAGACACCACAGAGGGGTGGCCACCGCGTCAATCCCACTGACCAGCAAGTACAATATTTGCTCAGGTGGTGATCGTTGGGATCCATGGAGGTCACCCCTCTTGCCCACCCTCCTCATTGCTACCCCGGGTCTAAACCTGGACACGCCTCTACAGCACCTGCATGCTGGAGGTCAACGCAAGAGGACGCAACGGTAGGTCTTTAATTGAATTGACCACTAATGATTTATTATCCTGAAGGCCAGAATGATGATGTCAGCTTTCTGGAGGATCTGGAGATTTAGAGGCGAGCTAACAGGTTAGAGGTGAATGAAATAAACCTACCCAGGTTACTGAATGGCCAGAAACAGGTAAATAGGTTTAGGTGTAAAGGTGATTGATGTGATTGATAGGAGGCGGTTTAGGAATTCACGCGCACGATGATTGCAGGATGATGACAGAATGATAGAAATGGTGGTGCCAGACTGAGAACAGGGACCGAGCCCTACCTTTAAAACCCGGATCCCCGCAGCAGCAGAAGAAGCAGAAGAAGAAGAAGAAGAAGCGGCGCTTCCTCCTCCTCCTCCGCCTCCGCCTCCTCCTCGGCTCGCTGCTCGGTTCGCCGCCGCTTCGTGGAGCCCCGGGCTCGGGCTCGGCCACGTCCCCGCGCCGCTCCGGCCCTCCTCCACGCCGGCGCCGCTTTTTCGCTCGGTGCTTTTCTCCTCGTCCTTCATGTCGTCGCTTCTACACGTAGCGTGGCGTCTTCAGCGCACAAATTCCACATGCAACGTCGCCTGCTGAATTCCGACACAGGAGGCGGCGGAAAAACCCCATCCTGACTCGGTGAGACGCCATCATGAGGGCTGAGAAGCGCGCGCTCTCTCTCTCGCTCTGTCTCTCTCTCTCTCTCCTGGCTGTCAGATCGCGCGATGAATAAACATAAGAGGGGCGGGGCCATCTCGGGGCTTCTTATTATTATTCATGAGTCATCCAACCTCTACTTGTCTGATGCATTTTATGGGGGTTTTTTTTCTTCTTTTTTTTTGGTTAAAAATATTCAGCCAGCTCCTATTCTGTAGTGTGACATTTGTTGCTTTTACTATCCTTCCATTTACATAATGATTAATGCAGCTAATTAATGCTGTACCTGCACCTAACCCTAACCTCAGTAATGAAAAGGAAGCTTTATGGCTATTTTACTTTTTCTTTTTTTGTTTAAAAAAAAAACATCCATTGGTGAGGACCATCCAAAGTTGTCACATCTTACTATCCTTGTGAGGACATTTGGTTCTCATAAGGGTATATAAACATGTACGCACACAACCGTAGCTGTCACAGTGCCATTTATTATTATTAGTGATATTATTGAATGGTTACTGCGACACGCTTGGTTCGAAGAAATGAAGAGGCAGAAGGCCTCGGAGGAGCCTGTAGAGCACTTCCAAGCACTTATAAATATTCAGTGCTAGGTCAAAGTACCTTTAAATACGCAGTGTTAGGCCAAAGTACCTTTAAATACGCAGTGCTAGGCCAAAACTGGAATGAATGAATGAAATTCTTTTCATAGTTTATAACTCCCCACCTCTCACAAAAGACAGGGGTTGTCCCCTGTAATTCCAGATTTAATAGTGTCACTCTAATAATCATCATCTTTCAAGAAAGGGGGGGCTTGTGTGAGCTAAAGATATTTCGTGCTCACTGTTTTGGTAGTGTGGCTCAGGGCCAGATTTAGCCTGACCCTAACTGTAACCCTAACCCTAGCCTGATTTGGGATCTTTTACAATCATGCTTGCCTGAAATATAATATTTGTATAATAAAGACTGCAGACTGCGTGCCATATCTTTAATTTACACTGTATTTTATTTTTTATTCCAGCTCAACAGTCAATGCGGACGGTGGGATCGTGCTCCTGTAGATCAGTATTATCCTGTTGACGAGTAAATATTACATAGCTAACTACAAAGCCAAGGGTTTTTTTTTTACATTTAACTTTGCTATACTGATTAAATTTCGTTTGTTTGTTCAATGAATGTATTTTTATTTAATGGCTACCAGCTACACTGGATTAACCAAACGGGGATCATGTTCCCTGTTTCTTTTCAAAAAGCTATTAGCCAGATAAGCTACACTATAAGCATAAGGATATCACGGTGAGAGCCTGCTGAAGGTTTGCTGCAGGAGAAAAAGGAAGTAGATCCAGATTGATAAGATAAGGTATAAACGTTCCCTTACTATAAGGGCAGTGAAAGTGTCAAACAGTCTCTAACAAAAAGCACATACTCATGCTAGTTCACTAGGTCAGGGTAGAGTACTAAGGGTAGAGTACTAAGAGTACCACTGAGAACACTGAGTGAAAACCAAAGAATATTAAAAAAAAAATGAAGAAAGTTTGCCAACCAGAAATTTAGACAAATACAACAATTATGATACAAGAAAAATAGCTGCCATGTAAACTTTATTAGCATATACAATTTTTTTATTGGCGTGAACCTGGACCATGATTTGTAATTTGGGACAATTTGAAAATGATTACAAACAGCTCTACATAGTTCCTTTTTGAACTAACTTTATGGTTATTGTTTTGCATGTATATGCATGATAAATATGTGCAATATGTCATTCATTAGTCACAATTTTATAACCTTATGGCTATATGCCATATTCCTACCCCAAGGTATTTGGTTTGGATAATTGATATTGACCACACCCCCTTAGATTATATGACATGAATTAAGTCATGTGTTTTTTTTGTTTTGTTTTTTTATCAAGCAGCTCCAATGCACAGGATTTTATAACGTATGTTTTGACGTCACTAATTAGTGCACTATTTAAGGAGCTGTTCTGACGTTTTTGGAGTTGTAAAATCCCACACTTTGCATTTTACTAAGCTTAATAATGTACTACGTTGGTAACTAGTAAAATTACCCATATTGCCATTTGTGGGAAATAGGAAGTAAGGTGATGTTACATAAATGATTAAGATACTGGTCTTTTTATTTATTGTTTGTTTTTCTGTTCATTTTAAACAGAACTCATGGATATTCAGTAATTTCACCACATATTTATTAAAGAATAACTAATTAAAATTAATAAACCCTTTATTGCATGTACATTCTTGCATGAATGTCTTATTGGAGAAAACAGCACAACCATAGCTATACAAACCAGTGTTTTATTCGACTTTGCTGCTACTGCAAAGCAATCCGTCATGCTCAATTTGTTTACACATGTGGGGAATAAGCATTGCGGAGAGCATTTGACTTGGCATGAAATATTTTACCATTTCCCTGGAAATGCTAAACTGTAAAATTAAAATGAGAATATTTAATTTACGTCTACGGCACTGGGAGACTTGTACAAAAAAACCCATAAACTACAAATTATGATTTCACGGGGACGTGGTACAAAAGCAATTTTTTTTCTCCTACCAATATCCCGTTTTGTAATATGTCATCATGAGCTTAAGTATTTAGACAGTGATGTAATTTTTGTAATTTTGCCTCTGTACACCACCGCAATGGAATTGAAACGAAGCAATCAAGGTGTGATTGAAGTGTAGACTTTCAGCTTTAATTTAAGAGATTTAAAAATACAGCACAATCCATTTAGGAATTACAACCATTGCAGGCTCAGATGTAATTGGACAAGTGACTGATAAGCAGTTTCATGGCCAGTTCTAACCTGTTTCCTCATTCCGCATTCCTCATTACATGTCAAATTAAGTGGATCAAAGGTCTGGAGTTGATTCCAAGTGTTAAATTTGCATTTGGCAGCTGCTCATGGGAACAATAAAAAAAAGAAGAGGTGTCAATGCAAATGAAGGAGGCCACCATTAGACTGAAAAAAACAAAACAGAGCAGACCTATCAAAAAGATAGTAGAAACGTTAAGAGTGGCCAAATAAACAATTTGGTACATACTTAAAAAGAAGGAATACACTGGTGAGCTCAGCAACACTAGAAGGAGGCCCGGAAGACCACGGAAGACAACTAAAGTGGATGATCATAGAATTCTGTCCTTGGTGGAGAAAAACCCCTTCACATCATCTAGCCAAGTGGCGAACACTCTGAAGGAGTTTACAATCGAGACACGCCTTCATGAGGGTTTACCTCAAGATGTGAAACACTGTTGAAAATCAAGAACAGAAAGGCCAGATTAGACTTTGCTAGACAGCCTGCCCCAGTTCTGGAACACGGTTCTTTGGACAGATGAAACCATGATTAACCCGTACCAGAATGATGGGAAGAGAAGAGCATGAAGAAGGAAAGCAAGGGCTCATGATGCAAAGCGTACCACCTCTTCTGACAAACATGGTGCACATGGGCATGTGTGGTTGCCAGTGGAACTGGGTCACTGGTGTGTATTGATGATGTGACTGTTGGTAGAAGCAGCAGGATGAATTCTGAAGTGTATAGAGCTGTACTTTCTGCTCAGATTCAGTCAAATGCTGCAGAACTGATAGGACGGCGCTTCACAGTACAAGAGCTTCTTAAGGCAAGAGCCAAGAGCTTCTTAAGGCAAAGAAATGAAATGGTCTTTAATGGCCGAGTCAGTCGCTGAGCTGCTTTTCACTTACTAAAGACAAATCTGAAAGCAGAAAGGCCCATAAACAAGCAGAAAGTGAAGTTGGCTGCAGTAAAGACCTGGCATCTCAAGGGAGGAAACTCACCAATCACCTGATAAGCAGTTTCATGGCCAAGTGAGGCCTGTTTCCCCATTATTTCATGACAATTTAACAAGATGAAAGGTCTGGAGTTGATTCCAAGTTTTGAATTTGCATGGTCAAGTGTGATTGCAGCTGCACTATTGTCAGAGCTGCTGTTAAAAAAAAAACAAACAAAAAAAACACCTTCTGACCAATCACAATCCAGAAATCAACCACGCTGTGGTGTAAACCAGTAGAGCTATAATGAGACTTTTCTTTTTCACAACCTATTCATGTTGACAAAACAACACAACCCTGTTTAGAGGGCAATTATCTCAGATATAATCGCGACGCATCATTTCACGACTTCCTGCAGTTTCCACATTTCACCACCAGAGGGAGGCAGCGTAGCGTATTATTTTGTATCAACATTTCTTTGGTCTTTAACTGAACACTCACAAGGTGATCAACAAAGCCGGAGTCTTTAAAGGTGATTTTACAATTTGAGTTCCATTTGTAAAGATCTTTTATAGTTTTACGGAAAGTTTTTATTCACAACAACCTCTGCGCATGTTTCAGATAACTTTAAACAGTAGTATCTTTTTCCTATTCCACTACAACTACGCTTTACATTCATAACTATTATAATCATGACAAAACATCATTTTTTATTAATGTGTGATGCCGTTTGATAAAACATTATTTTCCACAAGTCGTCCATTACAGGTGACATAAAATGTTCATTTTAGTTCAGTCACTCAGCCCTGTTACCTGAACATGTTCACCCCTGTAGAATATTTGGAATATTCCAAAAGTTGCGTCATCGGAATTTCCTGAAGATCATGTGAAGTTTCTCATTCTTGTTTCTTTATTTTCAATGATAAGGACATTTTGAAAGTATAACCCTGTTTCCCAAATAAAGCCTGGAAGTAAGTTATTGATTAAAAATGCATTTTCAGTAAATCATTAAACCTGATACTCATTTAAGAGCAAAGAGAAGTGAACACAAATGGCACATGGGAATATTTGAGAATAAATCATGCAATTACCAATAAAATGCCGAACAACACTGTTGCAGCTGTTCCAATTGTACACACACACACACACACACAGGCAAGTCAGTGTCAGTGCTGTAAAGATGAATAAATCACCACCCAAATAAATATCTGTTTAGTGGTGCTCCTATACGGAACGCTTACCATTGACAAATGGGTTAGATGGGTGCCAATACTTTATGCATGAACAGATGAACTACAGTTAGTTTAATTCCTAATGAGAAGCTGGACCAATAATAACTATTATTCCACTAATGCAGCTCAGCCACTGCGGCGCGTCAGCTAGCTTAGATACTCACCGATGCCTTGTGTTCTCTTAAAGGGTACCATTACTTTTTTCCTAATGGCTAGCCTTAGTTATTTTCATTTATGGATTTGTTTTGGATTGCATGCGTGTACTATCAATTTCAACATACACTTTATTTTCGAAGAGATGCACTCACTGAGCACCTTTACAGGAACACTGCACCAATACCGGCTCGGGTCTCGCTTTGCTCTCAGAACGGTCTGGTCTTTGTGGCATGGATTCCACCAGATGTTGAAAACATTCCTTTGAGATTCTGGTCCATGCTGACATACAACTGCTGCAGATTCTTTTGCGCTTTCCTGCTACAAATCTCCCCTTTACAACATTCCAAAGGTGTTCTAGTTCGAGTGACTGGGAAGGCCGCTGAAGAACACTGAACTCATTGTACTGTTCAGGAAACAGGTTTGACCAGTTGAACGGATTCACATGGTCAGCAACAATTCTCAAATAGGTTGTGGCATTCAAGCCATCACTGATTAATATTAACAGGACTGAGGTGTGCCAAGAAAACATTCCTCACACCATTACACCACCTCCACCAGCCTAGACTGTTGACACAAGGCAGGTTGGATTCACGGATTCATGGCCATAGTCTGACCCATTCCTCAAATTCTGTGCACCTTGGAAGAAACTGAGATCCATCAGAGCAGCCTGCTGTTGAATTGCGTTCGGTTTTGGTGAGCCTGTGCCCACTGCATTCTCAGCTTTCTGTTCTTGGCTGGCAGAAGTGGCACACGACATGACTCCCTGCTGTTGCACGCCGTCCGCCTCTAGGTATCACCATGTTGTGCATTCTGAGATGTGAGATACGAGATGTGAGCTACGTTACTGTAGCCTTTCTGCCATCCTGAACCATTCTCTGTTTCTCATCAACAAGGCATTTCTGTCCACAAAACTGCTACTCGTTGGACGTTTTTTCTTTATCGCACCATTCTGAGTGAACGCTAGAGACGGTTTGTGAAAATCCCTAGATTTGTAGATGTCCAGGTGTTCCTAGTGAAGTGAGCCTATGTTTGGTTTTGCGTCCACAAATATAAATAGGGCCTCCTGGTGGCCGATTTGAGTAAGATTACTTTATAGTAGTGGATCTCGCCGAGTTGTTGGACACCAAATTTGTGCAAATAGCAAAAATAAATAAATAACTTTATATATAAAAAAAAAAAAAAAAAAAAAAAAGATCCAAGTGAGCAGAACTAAATGGCATATTTGTTTTCAATGAATCGACTGGAAAAAGAACTTTGTTTTTAGGACACAGTTCATGAGATACGGAGCAAAATATGAACTCTTGCACACTAGCGCCACCATGGGGACGATCAGGTCCTGCTCACTTGCCTGAGCAGCGGGACGGAGCACTAACAATTTTCATGTTTCTACGACTTATGGTTTGGTCTGCACCGTTTATTTCTTACATCAGAAAAAGAAAAAAGAAAAACTCTAACAAATAAAACAGTCGAAAAACATAGCACTAAAATGATAAAGATGACATTTTTAATATTGCTATAATTACTACTAATAATGTAATAATTACAGTAATAACAATAAACAGAACTTGTCAGAATAGTAAATAACAACAATAGTTGCAATAACAGTTATACTGCGACTACTAAGAGTAATAGGTGCATTAGTAGTAATCAAAGTACTACTAACAATGGGCTTACTGCAGGAATAGTAATAAAATTAGTAATAATGTCAGAATAGTAATAAGAGGCCCAGTTCTAATCATAGTCATTACAAAAGCAATAGAAAAAAGTTAAGGAGAAAAATGTAAAAAATTGTAATTATAGTAATGCTAAAATTAAACTACTACTACTACTAATAATAATAATACAAGTACTACTAATAAAAAGTGTAATTATAGTATCAGTAATCTAATATGGAACAAGTAACAGTAAATAATAGAAATAACAATATTACTTATACTACTAATAAGAGTTATAATATTGCGGCAGTAATAATAATAATAATCCCAAGTACTACTACTAAAGTAATAATTACAGCATGAATTATAATAAAAATAGTAATAATCCTAATTGTAATAGTGATAATTAATTGTAATGCTAAAAATTTAATTACTACTATTGCTAATACAAGAACTAATAATATAATTACAATATGAACACCATCACTAATTACATTAGTACTTGTATTGTTTATAACTGCAATAAAAATAGAACAGTAAATAGCAGTATTATACTACTAATAAAACTGTAGTCATCATAAGTACTACTAATGGAATAATTACAGTATGTAAGAAAAATAGTAATGTCAGAATAGAGATAGTAAAAAAAAAATTAAAAAAAATGCAGTACTAAAAACTGATGTACTACTAATGCGAGTACTAAAAAAGTAAGACATTGCGACAGAACACGTAACAATTATACTAATAAAATTGTAGTAGTAATAATAATATAATACAAGTACTACTAATATCTAACAATGTAATTCCAAAATGAATATTGAATTTAAAGATTGTAGTACTAAGAGCTCAGGCATGATAAAAATAACGACGGCAAGAACAATAATAAAAGCAACAATAAGTAAGAAAAATGGTAAATAGTGATACTAATATAATTACTACTAATAATAAATAATGAAACACAATGCAATGTTATTTTTGAGTTTTTTTTTTATTATTATTTCTCTTGGTCATTTTCTCCAACCCAAAGACAATTATACACAGCATAAGTCTAAAATATCCCATGTAGTAGATTACAAGTTTTTCCATTCATCATTCAGGAATTATTTTCAGTCGGGCACTCTCACTCTCTCTCTCTCTCTCTCGCTCACTCGCTCGCTCTCTCACTCACTCACGCACTCCTTGAAGACACGGGACACTGATTCAGTTCAGCATGTCAAACTTATTGATGAGGGGAAACAAACAAAAAGTGAAGTCAACACGTATGACGTACACCGCGCGCCCCCCCCCCCCCACCACACTCACACACACACACACACACACACACACACACACACACTTGGACGATGTGGCTGGACAGCGAGCTTAAAAAGGAGCCCCGCAGAGATCAGAGTCCAAAAACGACGAGCAGTATTTATTTATTCAACCAGGGGGGCGGAGCAGAGGATCATCCAAGTGTGGGATACAGGACGCTTTCCACGGGGTTACGCAACGCGTGTGGCGTTTTAATTCCGTTACACGCCTCTCCAAAGAATGTACACGATGGACGGTCGGGAGAGTTCTACAGAGTCGTATCTTCTCTTGCATCGACAGGAAGGTCTTCTTTTCTTTCCTTTCCGGTTTTTTTTTTTTTTTTGTTGTTTTTTTTTTTTACAGAAAGAGTAAAAATATTTACAGTCAGGGTTTCACATGCAGCTGAACAGCCAAAATAAAGATGACGTTTAACAAGGACGGGGTTAGAAAAGGTGCAGGAAGGCAACTCGCTCCATCTCGGATGCTCCTCTCCATCAACATGCGCGCACACACTTACTTTTGATCGGAGTGAATAGAACGAAAATAAAAAGCAGTACAGCCTGATTTTATTCTCCTCACCTTCTTCCGCCTCTCAGGTCCCCTTTCATCCAGTAAATGGATGGAGAGAAATATTTAACAGCTTTGATCAGTCAAAGACCTCGTGTCTCAGAGTAATCTATGGGGGGGATTATATATTTATATTTAACTTATATATATATATATATATATATATATATATATGGACGTGTGTGAGTGAAATGATCGTTTCCTAGTCATATAAAAGTGATGACGATGCCAACAGTGACCTGAAGGTGATTCGTTAATATAAAGCGAAGAGTGAGGAGGGTTACGGTGGCGATGCGGCGCATGTGTCGTCGTCATCAATCGGTCCCTTCATCATATTGCAAAACGTCATTTCAGTAGTGCATCAAACCACCAACCTTCTGACCGCTATCTACGTGATTGGCAAAACAAGATGGGAAAATAATAAAAAGAAATCAAGAGAAAAAGAAATGCAGATTGATTCTTTACACTTGTATACAAGTACAGCCCCCTAACTAATCTCCACAGGTCTTCAAATTGGAGTTTATTTGATTTTTTTTTTTTTTTTTCGGTCATCTTTTACAGTTATATACAATATACAGGCAGCAGATAATACATTTTCTCCGGAATAAACAATCAAACAGGGAGGTTATTAAATTAGACGGATTACTGTTTAGCATTTTAGATTAGAAAAAGGGTCGATAGGTTTAAAAAGAAACGGGGGGGGGAACAAAACAAACGAAAAAAAAACAGCAAGGTGAAAAGGATAGATGCATCTTAAAAGCCCTCGATATGTACAGAAAAAAGCCCCAAAAACAAAAAGAGAAATCAAGTAACAAAACGCAGACTTGCTGTTTTTCCCCACCATATACACATAAGCTCCGATTTGGTCACCGAAATAAAAGACGAATTTTCATTTTGTAAAAATCTCTCTGGTCACCGCGTGTAAGTGAAGACCGAAAGATGTGTTAGTGACAGGTTTGTAAGGACATGAAAGTTTTTCTCCCCCTCAAAAATGCCTTGATCTGCCATCTTGATGCTTTTTCAAAAGGGGGAAAAAAAAAAAAAGAGAGAGATAAAGACGAGGTATTTCAGTTACTGCTTCCAAAGTTCTTCTGAAAAAGAGGAGATAGTCGGGGGGGGGGTCTCACGCCTCACGCCTCACGCAGACCTACGCACCTCTACATCACGTCCTGGAAATCCGCTATGAACTAAATAAATGTTCCTCCAATTTACAGAAAGCAGCCAATCGAACGCTTCGGCTCTAACCATTACGGCAAAAAGGCACGATGCTTTAAAGTCAGGCGATTCTTCCCACATCAAAAAAACTAAACAAACAACAACAAAAAGAAGAGATTCAGTGCATGTATCTACATTCATGATGGAGCTCATATACAGTGTCAAATTTCAACTCGTCTCCAAATTGCACTGATGCTTAACGACGGGTTTTGGTCAGCGACGTCAGGTGTCGGTCGATATCGCGACATGATACTCAAAAGGGACGCGGGGAATTCGGGCTCCGCGAGAAAACAAGAACAGGTGTCTAATGTGAACGCTGTGAAAAACGATCGCTTACACAGACCTACGTTCACACGGGCGTGCGAAAAGTCGCTTCGCTTGTGCGCGCGGCCTGTTCGGCGTTAGTAGCTATGGAAACCACGGACGCTGACTAGCTAAACACAAACGAAATAATCAGCGCAAAAATATAAATCGGTTGTTTTTTTTTTTACGTTACGTGCTCGGCTTCGCTTAGCTACGCTGTTAGCGGTGCGGTTTGTTGATTAGCTCAACAAAGCTAGCGAACTGAACTAGCTACGTACACTCACCAGAGTCTTAAACGACCTCTGCTACTTCCTTCCGAGCTTTATTTTCCTTGTAATGCCTCTACACATTTAACGAGAGAAAGTATAGGACAGGAGTAGAAGAAACTGCACTTAAATTACGCGCCGGTTTCCGTCTACTCCTTCACGTCAAACAGTGAAGTCGTGAACTGAAGAAACGTCCGGCGACACGTGTCAGAAGAACGACCCGAGCCAATCGTCTGGACTTTCGACTGGATCGGTCACTTTAGCAGACGAGTCTTTCCTAATTTGCATAGCGCTACGAAAAGTTGCTTGGCGATGAAATCGTGGCTCGGTCATGCACACGCGCGTGGGAAACGGATGCTAGCCCGTCGGCTCATCGCAGGTTAGTGTGAACGCAGGGCAGATAACGCTACCCCTCCCTGATTTCCACCATATCGGGCTCAAACCTGTCGCTTTAACTACTAAATGATATTGCGGTTTAAACAAAGGTGTGCGACATATAACGAAGACTATAATATGAAGCGCTTACGGAAGGAGCGTGTCTGTTAAGCGCGCGCTACAGACCGTAGCTCGGATCAGCGGTTGATGAAAGGTAGAGCTGCCGACTCCAACGCTCCTCTCGCCAGCTTTGCTGTTCTTAATGAAATGCCTCAGGTATATAAACCATCTCTGAAATGCCAGCACGGATCAAAAAAGCTCAGAATTTCTCCTTAATCATTTGTTAATCTTTCGTTTAAAAATTAAGCCTGTTAAGATTAAAAACAAGAAAATCAAGACAAATCAAATGCTCATTCCAACGAGCTCCTCTCCAGAGTGACCAGCGAGTGGTATAGTCCATGTACAGACAGACAGGGGGTCAGGGCCACCATAGGGTGTGTGTATGTGTGTGTGTGCGCACTAAACCGAGTACCTGTGTCTGAGCCAGTAACATAAGTGATGCACTAATTCTTAAGCGGAAAGACAGAAAAGACTGACGAAACAAAAAAAAGGGAAAGGGTTTATCATTGTCATCATAATCATGGTTTTCACACCACAGTGTGTGTGTGTGAGTGTGTGTGTGTGTGTGTGACTCCTGTTTCCCATGCAACCCCGGGGCAGCGATGTGCAGTTACGTCACAGGGGGCCAGTCAGGGATGCGGAAAGGCGCTCCATAGCCCAGTTCCCTTGCTTGTGGTGTGTGTGTGTGTGTGTGTGTGTGTGTGTGTGTGTGTGTGTGTGTGTGTGTGTGTGTGTGTGTGAGTGTGTGTG
>JAQQZR010000007.1:22288311-22305764 GCA_030068235.1 Notoglanidium macrostoma
TGTGTGTGTGTGTGTGTGTGTGTGTGTGTGTGTGTGTGTGTGTGTGTGTGTGTGTGTGCGTGCGTGTGTGTGTGTGGGGTGGGTGTTACAGATCGAGTGAACAGCACAATCACTGCCAGGACTGAGGGGGGAAGTTGTTGACCTCGGCCATGTCTTGAACAGCGGAGCCTTTGCAGTTGTACGTCAGCTTGATGCGCATTCGCAGCTGTTGCTGTAATTGTAAAAGCAGGAGTCAGGTGTGTTAAACAGGTACACCTTTCACTCATACACAGCCAACTCTACACTTCAGATTAGTTCACCGCCGGCTGCCGAAGTACGGAATGCCTTTTAAGTCAATATTAGGTAAAAAGAAAGAAAAATAAACACACAAATAAATATGGCGATGAAATAAATCCTGAAATAAGCGAGAATATATAAATAAAGGTAAATATAAGTTAGTCAATATAGTTCAATAAATAAATAAAAGCGTATTTTTTGTTATTTCAAAAGGACTTTACTTTTATTTTCCAATGCCAGAGTGCTTTCCCGGCTCTTTTTATTTCCGTCTGTTGTATTCACGTGAATGGGCCGTGGTTCTCTCACACCACAGGACGTCACTTTAAAAACGACACTCCTACTTTGAAATGAGTGGCTCTTTGACAAACATGAAATAAAAACCTATTTATATATTTAACTCCATTGACTCATCTAAATATTGAAATTTATATATTTATTGTCTCATTTATTTATTTCATAGCCGGATTTATTGACGTCTTGAGCCATTTCAAAGTGTTTTGTGCATGACAACACGTCCTCGTAGTTGCTCACATTAACAACTGAACATAACCTCCATCACATAAAAACACGTAAATGGGGCAAAAAAAAAAAAAAAAAAAAATCCAAATTATGTTCCACATGTATAAATATACACGTACAGAGCCTTGTTTAACTATTCACAGATAATACGACAAATATAATTAAATGAAATGAAATCTATAACAGAGGTCTTACCTTCTGTGGGTTGAGAACCCGGATGACTTGTATGACGCTTCCCTGGTTAA
This sequence comes from Notoglanidium macrostoma, assembly GCA_030068235.1. NCBI lineage: Eukaryota > Metazoa > Chordata > Actinopteri > Siluriformes > Auchenoglanididae > Notoglanidium > Notoglanidium macrostoma. The sequence continues at coordinate 22,289,352 of JAQQZR010000007.1, forward strand.
GTGCTGGGATAATATTACTGCTGGGGGAGAGGAGCTGCAGCTGGAACGTCTACCGGAGCAGAACATAAGACCACGCATGAGCAAGAAAGATGATGCGGATACTAAAATTAAATTATGACTTGTGTCATTGTAGAGAAGTGGAGGCAGACCTTTGGTACTGCAGCCTGGAACACGAAGTCGGCCATGTCTGCCTCGGTGGAGTTGGAGGCGTGGATGGTGATGACTGAAATGTTCGGGTTGGGGTTGGACCTCTCAAAGGTGAACTCGATTTTCAAACCGTTCTTGTTGTACGCGATCATCGGCGGAATAGCTGCAAAACAAGGCGCGTCAGGTTTCGCTGGCGCAAAAGCGTCGCCGCCGGGTCGCTCGGACCTTGCGGAGAACTCACCTGCTGCGGTGTCGTTGAAGAGCGGCTGTGAGGAGAGACCGTCCAGGAGAAACGCCGGCTGGGATATGGGAACAGAAGGAGCAGGGGCAGGGGTCGGGCCACCTATGGAGTGTGGAGGAATTATTAATATTATTATTATATAACTGACCGAACAACAGACAAAGGAGAGGTCAAAACATACCAGAGAGCGAGAGGTCCCCGAGTAGGTCGAGCAGCTCTCCGCCGGCTGAGGCGGGTTTAGCGGGCAGAGTCGTTTGGATCACCGGGACGTCGTTACCGCCAAGCAAGTCCAACAAATCATTTGCCTGCGTAACCGCACAGAGACAAGGAAATGTTAATATCGTACCAGAAAGAAATACAGGGATTATTAAATAAAAGCACGGGAGAAACAAATGGTTTTGACTTTAAAAGCCCTATTCAGGACGAGTTAAAATGTACATGGGGTCCTGAAGTAACTTCCTACTTTACACCAGCTCTGAGAAACTCACAGGCTGAATTACTGACTTATGCCAAACTTAGCCATCTTCTGATCACTTCACTGATACACGACTGATCTTTCTGCCAGATGTCACGTCGCACCGGGAATAAAGAAGTGTGACTGCTGCTATCTGCCAAATTTAGTCTCACTAAACACTTCTTGAATCACAAAACGAAACAAAAACACGGATACTTTAGATTAGCCACTGGGCCGTATACTTTGTCTGGGTGGTAAAACTAATCCAATCCGAATAGAGCTTAAGACAAGGCAAGTTGTACAAGATTCGTTTCTAACCAACACGGAGATTTTACTGAACTTAATTAACATGGAAGACAAGCTGCTATAAAGATCGATGATCAGTTGTGCCTAAATGTTCTGAGCTCATTCATACCTAGCTCATTCACAGCTCTGTAGCCATGGCCAAAAATCTCCATAAAAGGCAAAGCTTAGAGAGTTGAAAATGACAAAATGACAACTATATGGTGAATGAGCACTTTCTAAAGAACTATTCTATTACGCAGCATTATCCATTAATGCAGCTCAGCCATTGCAGTGTGTCGAGTACCATGGGCACACGCTGAATCGTTCTTCTTTTCTGGGTGCCATTACTTTGTTACGATAGAACAGCTAATCGTATTGGTCAGGTTTCTAAAAATCGCAGTAACCGGTCAATAATTACATGATTTGAAGCCCATCAGTCAAGGGTCACGGTAGTGAGACTCTCAATATGAAAATTTACAAACTCGAGCGAAACGTACAATACGAACATTTTTCAACTAATTGGTTTCGGTATGAGCTATTTACGAAGAAATCTGTTCGTATCCAGTGTGCTCAATGAGGCTCGCTGCATTTCTGGTACTTCAGTGCTTTTCCTGTAAAAGTTTTCAACCTTCATGTTTCTCACAGAAATCTAATCCATGGCAAGAGCCATCTCACCTGTTTTGTCTGAGTGATGCTGGGCGGGTGTTTCGTGTCCAGCGCAGAAGGTTCCGTCTCTCCGTTGGTCTGTGCGATCTCTGTCGGGCCGTTAGTGGCCGTTTTCTCCATAATGGGCATTCGCTCTAATAAGGCCGGCCTTAAAGGGTGGAAGACAGACAGTAATGTGGCGCAAGATCGGTAACCAAACCTCTCTTATCATGATTAGCTTCCTTTGCACTCACGTAACCTATAAAATTGTGTATTGCCGAGCTCTTACCTCATGTGATCGTATTTCTTGAAAAGTGCATTGTACTCCACGGCTCTCTGCTGCAACTCCACGTCTATGCTGCTGCCATATATGGACACCACTTTCTTTATTCGACTGGAAGACATTGAGAATAAAAAGCATTAAAAACCAGATCATATATAAAATAAACCATAGGCGGTTAAAGGTTTGCTTACTTCACGCCGCTGAAACGAGTGGACAGCTTCATGATGGCGGTCAGCGAGTAACCTCGGGTCACAGGGGTGGACAAGTTGGAGACGAGGAGGCCTTCCAAAACATCCAGGACCTCGTCTTCTGTAACCTGTGGGCAGAGGAACGAAACCAGCACTTAACACAGGAGGAAAAATGTGTGGGGGCTCAAATTTCTGCATGATATGCAAAAGTACTTCCACAGGAAAAGTCCGCATGCAGACGGTTTTTAAACACATTTATTCTAAATGAATCGTGTCACCTGATGTAAGTAAAGGGCTCGGAATAATTAAAAAGTCATTGATGCCATACTTTATGCTCACAAAACATCTATGGATCTTAAACACATGGCATGCATTGCTAACAAGAAAATCCTAGCAGGCAGAGAGAAAATGCAAGGCAACGATTCCATAAGATAACATAACACTTTATTAATCCAAGGGAAAATTAGAGACACTCGTTAATAATTAATCATCACACTAAATGGACATGAAATTTCTGCCTTTGATTTCATATAGGTTCCCCTAAATAGTCCTTATAGAACTACTCTAACATTGAAATGTATTATTATAGTGTGTGTGTGTGTGTGTGTGTGTGTGTGTGTGTGTGTGTGTGTGTGTGTGTGTGTGAGAGACTTGGGTGACCAAAAACCAAAGGAATATTCCATGCACTTCCTTGTCAGTCTATTAAAAAGTATTGTGCTGTTGCAGGAAAATGATCCACCTCGGGGGTGGTGTGAGAACGGCCCACAGGCTGTTTATATCCGAAACATTATTTTTCACACATTTGCTGTGTATCTCATGTATATCCGTAAGATATATACATCCCTGTTCATCAGGATTCCGAGTCAGACTGTAAAAAATACAGCAATTTTATTCTCACTGACGAGCACGATCTGTGCCTCGTCGTCGTGACTGCCGTCATGAGCCACGTGTCAATCAAAAACCATGCCCTTACATTCAAAGGTATTTATTAAATCAGAAAATCTAGAAGGCTGATGCACAAAACAGACCTTTCGGTAAGTCTGAAGCTCACGAGAAGTCAAAATACTAACTGCAATAGGAAAACTGGTTAGCACTCGATCTCAGTAACAGACTAGAATAGTACATAAGTATGCGATTTAAGACGCAGCACCAGTTTGATTCACAGAGGTAGACGGACAGAGAAATTGCGTCTTCTTGTTGCTGAACAAGGAACAACTAACATCGGTATTAATTTAAACGTGGCTTGTCTGAACGCAGCTCCTTATCACGGCACACAGAATCCATCTTCTATATCTTAAATATTAATGTGTAAGATAATCGAATGAAATGATTGTGACTAGACGGTTCGTATATTTGATTAATGATTAACGAAGCTCCGCCCCCAGGATCTCAGTCAGCCCATATGGACTTTATAAAATGAGTTACAGGAGATGCAGCCAAGCACTTTCCAGTGTTCCAAACGGGTTTCCTCGGCAACTTAAATAATAACAATGTTCTAATTATCTTCCAGGTTATTTGTACAAGTAAAGAATCATTTTTAAAAACTCCTGACTATTGCACCTTTAAACATTCTTTTCCCTAATTTGCATAGACTCCTTCGCCCTTCAAGAAGAGACTAATGCTCTTCAGACCCAGAGAGAAGGGACAATTATGCTCTCTCAGATTCCCACACCAGATGGCTGCGGCATCGTCTGTAAATGCAGTTCTTAAGTGAACCTGACAGGCGCAGTCCAAGTGATGGAGTGGTGTAATATTTACTTGAATGGGCTCCTCCTCCTCACACTGGCCCGACACCAGCAGGTCTCCGTACTCTCCTATGCACCAGGATGCCACCTGCACCAGAGGTTGCTGTAGAGAAATGACAATAAATATATTCACTCAGAATAAACACACATGCAGGTTCAGTGCATGACGTTATCTTTAGTAAAACAAAAAAGGCTCCACCTGTGAGATGTCGTCCAGCAGGGCTTTGTAGAGTCTCTGAACGGTGTAAGCATGCATCTCCACGCTGTTCGTGATGAGCTGAATGAGGTTTGGGACCGAGTCATCTCGGACATAACTCCCCGCCTGCAAACACCAAACTGCATCATTACAAACCGCATGTAATAATAAAAAAAAAAACCTAACAAACAAAAAACCCTGACTCATCCATAGAAAGGAATTAGAGCTGCTGTCAGAGTCAATGAACTCATCAGTTCCAGTTATCAGTCGATGGATCACTCAAAGTCATCATCACTCAACAGCTCATGAGTATCGCTTCAAAATTAGATGTAGTTCACTAATAAACTGCACAAAACAATAACTTGCTTTTTTAAAGGAGCAGTATGTAATATTCAGAGCCCTCTGCTGTCTGCAATGAGAACATCAAGCCTCCTCATTTCACTCTCACCACCACCACCCTCTCTTTTTCTTCAGGAATGAAACAAAGGGTTTGAATCTTTCACCTCTGCCATATAATTATAGGCTTTTAAACATTACAAACTGCATCTTTAATTGGACTGAATTGTAGCGTTCACACTAGCGAGCAACACTTGTAGCTACGTACACTTACCAGACAATCTCTGCTCATTCTTCCAAGCTTTATTTTTCTTTATAAAGTCTCTGCACACATTTATCCAGATGCCGTACACGGGTTTGGATGGCTGCTAGCCCGTCAAATTTTCCTAGAACTGCATGGTCTGGAGTGTTATTTCACTTACAGGACAGTAATTTGTCAATAATTCCAAGATTTAATTTATTATTTGTTAATTATTTAGATTTATTATCTGTGCGTGAGCGGTTACGAACAAGCGCATTAATATGAACCTGTTGCTCATGTTACGGCCGGACTAACTGTCCGTTATACAAAAATTATGTATCTCTTTTAACCGAGCAGAATCGAAAATTCAAGAATCACTCGAGCCAGTTGTTTGATTTCGGAAAATTAATCAGAGCCCGTCGCTTGCTAGTGTGAACGTAGCGTTATGTTTCTCTGCATTTTCCTCCTTCAGTCTTTGTATCTAGGTAAATCTGACCACCAAACAAAGAGAATGCGATTTACCGTTGTTAACACCCTCATAATGGTGTCTATGTGCCATCTTTTGGAGGGTGCATACCTGGAAGAGGGGAAAAAAAATGTGAATAGACGTTAAATATCTCTGCATGATTTTGGAGAAGTCAAAGAAGCCGCGGCGATTTTCCGTTCCGAATTATATTCCTACATTGTGTTGGAGGTCATGCTGTCAGAAATGAATGTGTCAACAAGCGTCACGCTCTGACGATGGATCACTCATTTTATCATCATGCAGAACCTCTGATTTAAACAGTTCAGACTTACGGGTGTAAAAAAGAAAAGAAAAAAAACCCACCTTAATGTTTGTTGCATTTCTAGTATAGGTTATTTGAGGTGCCATTATTATATTATGATTATTATTATTATTACTTTTCTGAGAGAGAATTTGACATAGCAAATGAACAGACAATTCCAAAAGTCTTGGCACCCCCCAGAGAACGAGAAGCAAGTTTTATAACAAATAAAGGATTAGTATTTACACCAAGTGGACATAACTTGTTCCGAGGGTGCCAATAATTTTGGAAACGACTGTAGTGTTCCTATGAATGTTTTAACAGTACAGTCACGTATTAAATGAGCTTTCCCGGCACACAGAAATCTAAGGGCCACAACAAACCCCGGCCTTACTTCTCAGCAGCCAGGAAGACCCCTGACGCGCAGTCGGCTTTGAACTCCGGGTCGCAGGAGTCCAGAAAATAGAGCAGCTCCTTCATCATCCCGCGGATGTTGTTTCCGTTGACCAGGGCAAAACTCAGCTCCATCGCGCGTCTGTGGAAGAGGACAGACCGCCAGAAGATCAATCAGAACCGCGCAATTTGGAGTCCGAGTCCGGCTGGGACTGAAAATGGACGGGTATTTATTGAAGTACCTTTTGATGGACACGTCCAGGTCTTTCAGACAGTCCACAATGGTGCTCCGATGCCTTTGAACTGCGTTGTGGTCTGTCTGCACTGTTTTCAGTAAAGATGTCAGTGCCACGTATCTGAAGGGGGGTGGGAGTAATGTCAAGGCATCATAATGCACAAAAATAAATTTCCAAAACTATTTTTTGCTAAACAAGTTCTCCGTGGTGCGTGCACATTTTTAATTTGTATCATCTGCAATACTCGTACATCCATTACCCATTCCATAATACTTTTAATAACACCTTGCCTTTGCTGGCAGAAAAAGATGACATTTAACTCTGATCATTTTTGTAAAAAATCTTGCTGGCTACGGACTATTTTTATACAAGCCCAGAAAACTCTCTCCACAAGTACACTTGCATTGGTTCAGCTCAATTTGGAAGAAAAACCACAGCCCTGGCAACCCTGATCGTAAGTGCTACTGGCTGTGAATCTTAGAAAAGAATAAATAAAAGAATCTCAGTGCTCTGCGATCCTAATTATTCTTTTAAAGCCTGAAAATGAAAAATGGCTACCTGATGTTTTTGTCATTGTTGAGAAGAAAACGTCCCAGGATATTAATAGCTAATACCTGCATGAGAAAAAATTTGGTATCATACTAAAATCAATAAAACGAAGCAAAAACAACCCCCCACACACACACACACACACACACTCTACTCACCCTTAATCCACTCTCTGATTTAATGTCCATAATAGTCAGGACAGTTTCATACAAGATTGCATTGCCTACATTTTTACTCGTCTCTGTGTTTGTTGCAACCTACAATGTAAAAAAGAAATAAAATTAGAGGTCATTTGAAGATCTAAAAACTTGGGACACCGTGCTAACGAAATCAAACCTTCTGAAATGTTTTACCTGTGCAAGAATGTCATTCATAGCTTCACTGGAGTCGTCGTCGCCCTTTCCCAGAATTCTCAGTAGCCGCAATATCCGCACCTGAAACAAATCCGTGAGGAAATACGCTCTGAAGTTTACTGCAGTTCTAATAAAGAGAACTGTTAAATTTGAAATGATACTGTAATTACAGTAAATTAATGTGTAATGCTGATTTTATCCAGGATATAGCAATTAAAAATAGTCATAAAAATGGTCATTGTGTCAATATTAACACCGGCATTGATGCGTCATCACAGTACAATCAGATCACTTAGGTTATTATATTTTACTCTAATTGTTACAAATGTTGAACTATAAACTATTAACTAAAATATTCCTTTTACTAAAACAGAAAAAAGTTAACACGCTTTTTAGTAGGCATTTTTTAAAAAGCTTAAACATAAAACAACTCCCTCCATTTCCTTCGAGTTCTTCTTAAATTTGCGTATAAAATTTATCGATCAAAAGCTCTTTTTAGTTCAGTTTTCGTACGTGTGAGTTTTCGCAGCATTAGAGCGGTGTTTCTTCCTCCCATCGTGACATCACATGTATTCCTGCAGCCAGGAAAAACTAAGGGATGAATCGCAATTCGTTTACTTTCCACCAATTCAAATCAGCGTAAACTTCTATCGATTTCTCGATGCATGATACATCATCGCATGCCTAAACAGGAGCGTTGCATAATAAGAGAAAATCTAATGTGCATTAGTGACTCAAACTGTCTACGTTTTGCTCCATTTTCGAGGGATTATGAATTTGACTGACGTCCAAGATTATCGTCCAAGACAACTGATGTATATTATAAATAAACAAATACTCTCTGCAAGTATTTAAAATGTAATGCAATTTCCTGATGGATATCAATGTGTTACTGGTGCGATTTCTACCTCTGCTAATATGTGGCAAGTTTGCTGCATCGATACAATATTTGCAATAGCGATACAGACACATCGCTCAGCTCTTGGAGGACGCCCCAAAATGAGAGGAAAGGGGGCGGAGCTTACCTGCAGGAAGGGATCGCTGATGCCGGACACGTCGTGCTCGGGAGAGTATCCAGACATGATCAGGTTCTTCAGGATTCGCACCAGCTGAGGAACCAGCTAGAAAAAATCCAGTAGAAAAATAATAAGCCAACAAAACAGATGAATCATATTCTGAAAGTCTGATTTCTAAATAAATCATGTATAAGGGACATGGCTAAAAAAAAGGGGGGGGGAGCAACCATAAACACAATGAGGGTGAAAATCATCTTGGATTAATCTGATTTTCTCAGCACATTCGGTTAGAAGCGAGTCGAATGGATCATGATTATAATCGTGTAACTATGGAACTCACCTCGTCTGGATGCGTTGCGTAATTAGCAGGGGATCTACATTTAACCCTGTGTAAGTTTTAGCTAAAAGATTCATTTGTAATCGGTGCTCTGGAGGTCACAAGGACAGATACTGAATGAATGACCGTTATTAATTAGTCTAAATGGTGGAACACTAGACCACGAATTATACACAGCTCTGTGATGACATTCAAAACCAAATCATAAACAAGAGAAGAGACGACAAGGAGAACGCATCAAAACCAAACCATAAAATTAAAATGCACTACATCTACAGTGAGCACAGTGAAGTGAGATTCTTTAAGAGCATGCACCAGCTATGAAACCAGAATGTCCTCTTACCTTCTCATTCTAACACAATGCAGGAATTGTAACGAAGACAAATGACAGAAAAATATGAAGTAGATGTTAGGGCGGCGAACTGGAAGAGAGGTTTAACTTTCAGAGTAGAGCTTAAAAAATAAAATGTTACGGTCATGAGGAATGGGAGAATAATGGGTCGTGCCGGATAGGCAGTTTGGGCTGGGGGGGGGTGAGTGAAAGGAAAAAGAGAGAAAGAGAGAGATGAAAAAGAGGGGGGGGGGAAGAGAGGAAAAAGAAAGAGCGAGAGGGAGGAAAAAGAGAGAGCGAGAGAGACAAGAGGAAAAGAGAGAGAGATGAGAGGGAGAGAGAGAGAGAGAGGGGGGAGAGAGAGGGGAAAGAGAGAGAGGAAAAAAGAGAGGAAAGAGAGAGAGAGAGGAAAAGAGAGGAGAGAGATGAGAGGAAAGAGAGAGAGGAGAAATAAGAGAGAGGGGAAAAGAGAGAGAAAATAGAAAGAGAGAGAGAAAGAAAGCGCTCGAAAGGAAGCATCGCTCTGAAGAAAATACAAATGCAGAGCAAGCATCGAAGATTTAAGAGCGTCTATGAACGCGTCAACACTATGAGGAACATCGTATTTGTTTTAATGAGGTAATGCAAAATAAATAAATAAATAAAAATAATAGTCATTCAATCCGTTAGTTCGCTAAACCACAAGCGGAAGAGGAGGAAGACGTACCTTTCTGAAGTGAGTCAGCATGTCAGGACTTCGCTCACACATTTCCGTGAGGAGAACCACAGACGTGTGGAGAACACCTGACCAAAACAACGTAAAAAAGGTGGAATAAATAAAAAATATATATTTATTTAAATATTTAGTCTTTGGACAAAAATGCTCTTTAAATGTGTGTAAATATGTGCTATATATTGACCACCATTTTACTGGTCATAACCACGTCGCAGACACACCGTCAGTCAATTCATCCCTACACACTTCCCTGGCACTATCGCTTCACACGTCGCCATACAGACGACGCTGTTGATCAAGATGCGATCGGACACGCCTACACCGCTAATATCTGATGCCTGGGGCTTTAAAGTTGCAGTAGATTTTTTTTCCCCCATTTGTATAAATAACCTTACAAAATACGTAGAACATGACTTAAAAATAATAATGACTTAAAAGGAGAGCGGAAAACACCGGTATTACGTGGTTGAGGAAACCCATTTGCAAAGCTGAAATCTGGCACAGGGTGGACGTGTGTGTTTGGATCAGTCATTTTTTTGCGGGTCAAGAAACTAAACTGGACGCACGTCCCCACAGAGGCTCGATAACAATTACACGTCTCAGGTTTCAACGTTTCCGCAGCCAATCTTAGACATCTTAATTTGACTGGAATGATTTTTGTGTAAATAATGATCACGGAAATCCTAGATGCACGCTGCAAACCGTGTCTCACCGTGGTTCTTCTCGCTCAGGAGGTTTTTTGTCGCCGGCAGGAACATCTCCATCAGCTCTGGAACCTTGCGGATGACGTGAACCGCACACAGCGCTGCCTGCATGGAGAAAAGCGTCTCATTTCCTTCCGACTTCAAACCAGAATCCCGCGTCCGACGGACAGATGCGGTTAAACATTACCTTTTTCCTCAGGTAGGAATTTGACGTTTTGAGGAGCTTCTCCACTTCCCCGGCCAGGTCGCGGCACATTTCCGACGAGCCCATGCAGCCGAGGGTGCACAAGGCCAGTCCCTGGACGTACTGCGTGCTGTGATTTAGATCGCTGCAACGGACAAACGGAAACAGAGAGATTTAGCGATGCCTGGCAGAACGCAGCGGCAGCAGTGCAGATCCTCTTCGCGTGTCACTTCCTGCCTGTTGCTTACTTCTTAATGCAGTTTGTCATTAGTAAATGGACGTCCTGCCTCTCGTCCAGCAGCAGCATGGCCCCCAAGTACCCTATTCTCTTGTCGGTGAACTTCTGTGATGCGATCAGCTTCAGACATTCCAGCTAGAAACGTAAAGATTTCTTGTAACGTTCAAACATTTTATAATGTTACACCCCATGTAATGAGCACATGCAGTGACGAAACAGAACAATCCGAGTACACAGTATCCATTGGCAATGGCGGATTACCTGCCCGAAATGTGCCGGATAGCCCAGCATGTGCATATACAGCAGCTTCGCCACGTTTCTACAGCGGTAAGTGTTGTCTTCTTCTCTGAAGGACGATCGGATCGCCGCGCATTCTTTCTGGATCATCTCTCGCTCCTCGGCCTGGGTCCGAGCCGTCCGGATGGTCCGGATCAGCTCCCGCAGTCTGATCGGAGCTGGCATCCTCTGCGATTTAAGAAGAGGAGGAACATTTACACCTTATTATTATTATTATTATTTTTTTTTTTTTTTACAAAGACTACACCTGCAAACATCTGGCTAAATATCGACCACATTGACATGCACATACTAAAGAAATGAGAAACTCTTCTACCCTGAAACCGAATTCAAGACTTACGGACCGGAATCGGGACCGTCGTTAGTCTCGGGAAGATGGACAACGGTATCAGGAATCGTCAGCACGATTAAACATGAACGGGAGCTTAAATTAACGAGGTGATTTCATCATACAAGACTCCAAGTTTAAATAAACTGATTTCAAATTTATAACGAGCTTTCTGACAGCCAAAACCTTATTTCGTTTAATGCTATGAACAGCCGAATTGTAACCGGCTCCTGGTATTGTTTTGCCACTGAAACGACAACATTTACACAACTCGCATTACGTATGTTTGGCCACGCCCCTTTCTTTTCAACACATGGCTGATCAATGGAAAAAGCCATATTCGGGAGGCACGACGGCACGTTTAGTACGCTCTCGCGAGCCTTTCTAGCATATTACAAAAACTGTAGTATGAACACTGTTTCTCTGAACAAGCATTTACCTTGATTTAAAATTAAATGTTAAAAACTTCACATTTCAAAACATGATACAGGCGATAAGTCGATTTGAGCCATGTTCATGCCCTTCTTACTTAAAACCATAAAACCATGTCTAACTTATAGCTGTGTGTTTGAGCTATGATGCTCATTTTACACCAGCGTAGGGGAAACTAAATAAACACACACCAAGTCTGTGAACTGCGTCATGTGTTATGCAGCGCGATGCTTTTGTGACTACAGCTGGAAGACGGCGACAGGTTCGATAAAGAAGGCTCGAGAGAAACAGCCGTAGTGTCGTGAGCTCTTTGTGCGCTTTACATCCGGCGCGTTGTTTTAGCTCTTAATAATGTGATAGCGGACGGAGACGGAGCCTAGCGATGCGAGTTATAAACTGAAGGATGTGTACAGGAAACTGAGGAGGTATTGAGCAACTGATGAGCGTGATTAGCAAACGAGAGAAGGAAGAGAAGGGGCATGGTTGTGATTCAAAAGAAATGAAGATGCATCATTAATATGGCATATAGTACATTAAGGACATGAAAAATTGCACATGAAGAAGAAAACACGCATTTATTATAATTTTTTTCTTTTTAAATCGAGCATGACACGATAAAGCGGCTGCTCCGAACCAGCATGTGAAATTCCATCCCTCCTTCACGAGCCGTCAGAGGCGAGCGCTAAGGTTTCAGTGCGCTGGAGTCTGATTAAAAATTAAAAGCGCGCACACGTAGCGCTAAGATTACGTTCTACACCCGGCTGGTAGGCTGCGTAACGTCGATGACCTGCTTCTGCTCGGGACTCGGCGTTATATAACTGCATCGCAGCGGGGAAGCAGAAATGCGTGCGCTGACTCGGAGGAAATGGCTCGGAGTGCCGGTCTTCTCCGAATGAGACGGGGCTCACGTCAGAGTTACAGTTTCACTCCAGTCTCATCTCTATTCACGGCATCTGGGACACAAGAATTAGAACGAATAGAAAACATGTTTACGACAAACTCGAAAAACTGATAATAAAGTTGTAAGAATGAGAGAAAGTCTGAGCCAAGACGCTCTTATGGACTTTTACAGAGACGGAGTAAAGTGGTTCCGGCTACTTAACACTTCGCGCGGTATCCATACGCCATCAGAGCAGGAACATAAATACTATATTTAAAACAAAATAAAATAAATACGGTCACAAAACGATGCTTCGCTGTGAGCCGAGAAACACCCCCAGAAATGTTACTGATATCAGTGATGACGGATAAATAAATGATATACGGTTCTCCGGCCTACTTGGTTTTTTAAAAGTTACAAAGATGTTTTTTTAGCATTTAAAACCATCAGCTGTGGCGTTTATCCTGAGGAGACGCAGAGGAGCAGATGACCAGGTCCGGGCCGAGAACCTGACGAGCCTAGGAATCATTGTTCAATGCCAATGTTCTCACCTTGCCCTATGGTGTAATAACTGAGACGGTCACGCCGGCGGATGGAGGATACGGTGCCAAAAGACCGTCCCAGAAGTTTATACCTCCAGCCGCCGCCCACAGGAGCATTTTATGGCTTGCTGTCACAGATAAACGCTGCTTTTCTTTCTTTCTACCTAATTAAGCTGCTGCAGCCAGAGAGAGAAACGACTGTGATTACTTGCTGAACAAAGACATTCTCAGCGTCGCGCTGCCTCTCGGCAAAAACAGCGGAGAAGAGCTAAACGGACGTCGCAAGAGAAAACTCGCTTTGATGCGAAAGCGGCAGCGTTCTCGTACCGCACTCATCACACGAGCGAGGAATCCAGTTAGAAGGTCCGGAGCTGAACAGCAAACATGGAAAGAAAACCAGAATCGATGTTAAAAGTTATCCTGTAACGACGACAGGAAGCGACCATCAGACCGGGTCGGCACGCTGGGCTGCGGTCCAGGTGAAGTGATTCAATGGAACGAGTCAACATCATGGAGGGACTCTGGGGTAAAGAAAAAACTGGCTGCAGTCCAGTGATTTTTCTAAACGTGAATCGTGAACCGTTTCAGCTTCTGCGGCTTCTCTGATCCACACCCCAATCGCTTTTATGCTAATTATTTAACCGAAGGAAGCTCAGTGGTCCAGATACTAGCTACAGGGCTCGACATGATCGCTCAGAAAGGGAGGATTGTTTCAAATTTAAATAGACTTTAAAACTCATGGCAAAAACAGACCATCTTTGGCACTGGTACAAAACGGAGGAGGAAAAAAATAACTAAGCGACAACAGAACAATTACTGTGTCAGATTTTACACCAATTTTCTTCTGGATTTAGCCTTTGGTACGAGTCAGGCCCTATTAGCATTTAACGGCTAGCAATCCGAGAAGGTGAAGGCTAACACGAGCTTATGCTGCTACCCGCCCTCTTCCGCATACATGAGCCGACAGGCAGCCATGATTAGCTAGTGACTGACGAGAGAAAGCGAGACGGAGAGAGATTAAGCCACTCCGATACAGGAAGCACGGGCAATCGTGGTCCAAACTAACGACTAACTCGATGGTACAATTAGCAAGAACAGTAAACCACACGAGTTTAACTGAATTTATTCTTTTTATTGAATTAGCTTTACTGCATTCTTCTAGTTATTTGTTTAACTGTTCAGATGAATTGAATTGGTTTAATCGGAAATAAAAGGTCGCACGGAAAACGCCGGCACACAAACAAACTATCATGGCATACATTTAAATAACCCTCGATGAAATAAACACTAAGCACACTGAGAGGGTGTGCAAGGAGTTTATTAACACGTGCGACTAACGTTCCACAGCGTGAGGGCCTGCTGGTGCACGTGACACATCAGGCCCCGGAGTAAATCAAAGTGTGTAAAAGCTCAAGTAGGTCAAAGTACCACGAGTTGCTTTTTAACTTTTCCTCCCTGTTTGCACGGCTGCCTCGAAAATCCTCGGGAATAAAACGGCTCTGCGAGAACGGCCTGAGAATCCCCTTCTTGAAGGCAAAACGGTAAACGGGAAATAAACGTCCTATTCGATACACAGAGCGGATCGCACGCGGAAGTCGAGTGATGCGCACGCGTATATACGGCATGAAGGAAAGACGGGGAAAAGGAGAGGAAAAAACGGCCATTAGGAACATCTGACTAGAAAGAATACGGGTCACTGATGAAGTGCATTCCTGAAAAGTCCGAGAAAAAGAAAGAGAGAACAAGACAGAGAACGAGAGAAAGAGGGAGAGAAAGAGGGAGACAGAGAGAGAGAGAGAGACAGAGAGAGAACAAGAGAGAGAGAACGAGAGTGCATCTACTTCCTGATCTGAGTGTTGCTTAGAAACGATTTAACATTTACTACGGAGACATTTCTGTGCGCCGGTGACTCAAAGAGCCTCTCCTCTCCCTCTGTGTGTAATTCACCAGGTGGCTTCCTCTGGATGGTTAATAAGGCACAAATGTCTTCAGTAATGAGATCGGCACGTTCGTTACACTTTTCCGAGATCCGAGTAACTCCAGCGTGCAGGAGGAACCACGAGAACTTCCGAGTTTGCGATTTAAATTAGGAAAACAAAGCAAACAGGTGGATTTGGTTGACGCCGGGTGGCTGAACACATCTACTTAAGAGCAGCAGGTCGTCCTCATGAAGCGCAGGTTTACACTCGGAGCACATTTGTGGGTCCGCCTGCCTTTGGGGTTATTCGAAGCAGCCGCTGAAGCGGAACCAAAAAGAGTGAAGGACGAGCGTCCGTCCGTCCAGCCACCGTAACTCGCTCTCACAACCTTCAAGTCAGGAATTTATACAACAAACAGCACATCACGTCTCTCGTCGCTCACCTGAGCTTTTTCCTCCCTCGCGCCCCTGTAGGATTAAAGCCTGGTCGCAGGAAGGATGATCCTAGCAACCGGCGGAGGGAGGAAAAAAAAGACAAAACAACAAAAGAACCCTGAGGGGATCCTGGATACACGTTCTGTACTGTCCGACTCGGCAGCGAGGAAGCGCGGGAGAAAACCACGGGCCAAATTAAAGTGAAAGAGGACACGTGAATCTAATACCTGTCGACACGCCTGGTGTTCTTCAACACCTCTTACATCACGTTGCAGGTAATTATGGGCGTGAGCCGTAAAAAGACGCTCTCGGATTGATTGAGTCATTAATTCAGGTGGAAAATAAATTAACTGCAAATGACGTGACCCTGAATGCTAAAAATACACAGACTGGACAATTAACGGCGAATTTGCGAAACGCAAACCAGGTCATGAAAACACATCTGACGCAACCAGGAGTGATTTTTTTTTTTTGCGTCACTGCATTTCAGCTGGAGTTTATCAGAACAGCTGGGGTGTCATTACTTTTTAAGCATACTACTTAGAACTTATTACTCGTTTATAACACCATTTGGGACGCATACTTGAATACTTGAAGCAGGGACGGGCGTGACGACGACGCCCGTTAAATAAGCCACGCCCTCGTTTAGGTGACATCACGGCACCCGACTCATCCGACACTACTTGCTTCTGAAGAATAATCTCCGCAACGTCACCGGCGTTCCTCGCCATCAGAAAATGGAGGACGTTTCCTTCTGTCCTGTAGCGCAGCGACAGCGGAAAGGTAATTAATCAGAAACGTGTCGCTCCACGGTGCACGGCTTAATTCATTTTTTAAAACTCAGAGTGAGTGACATTTCAGTGTCTGTGGGTTTAGTGGAACAAAATCCTCTCTGATCAAGAAGAGGGAAAAACTGTTTAAAAAAAAAAAAAAAAAAAGGAAGAAAGAAAGAGGAAAAAAAAAAAAAAAAAAAGGGAGTAGGCCCGCGTCGGCCGGG
>JAQQZR010000007.1:22305837-22340628 GCA_030068235.1 Notoglanidium macrostoma
CCCAAGAATAACTGACGCCAAGATCAAAGAGGGCATTTTTGTTGGCCCCCAGTTCAGACATGTTATGAGTGACAAGCAGTTTCAAGATCTGTTAGTTGGGCCACAAAAAAATGCCTGGAAAGCCTTCAAAGAGGTTGTTGACAATTTTCTGGGCAATTACAGAGCCCCAAACTACATTCAGCTGGTACACAAACTTCTCAAAGCATACAACACAATGAAGTGCAACATGTCACTCAAGATTCACTTCCTCCACTCACACTTGGACTTCTTCCCCGCAAGTCTTGGTGCTGTCGGTGACGAACACGGAAAAGGTTTCACGAGAAACGATACCAGAGCAACTGGAATCTATCAGTGCTTGCTGACTGCTGTTGAACATTGCAACGTGATGCACCAGACATTGAAAACAAAAGAAAATCGGGAGCAAAACACATTTAATAAAGTTGAATTTAATAGCTTATGCGAAACATTAACATGACTAAATACGTTATTGTCAGTAAACATATAAATGTCAATTTCTCAGAGTTCCTATGTGATGCAGTAAAACCAAAAATATTTGTGCATACCCAGTAGGTACCCGTCACAATCAGCAAAAACTTTTCAGGAAGCAAGACATTTCAAAAAAATTGTTGTGCAGTGTTATTTTATTACACACACTTTCAGTAACTGTTGTACCATGGTGAGGTTCTCTGTGAATCCGGAAGCTATCTTGGGTAACACTGGGTGTGAGGCAAGCACACACCCTGGATGGGATGCCAGTCCATCAAAGAACACTATACACATACACACATTCATACACTATTTCACACCTAGTGGCCTAGTGCCTCTGAATGGAGAGAAGTTGCTTCCAGCACAGAATACTCATGTTTAACATAATGTATGCATTAGTAATGGAGAGCTGTCATTAAACGAAAATGAGTAAATATGGAAACTGTGCGTTTAATGTGTAGTAGATTGAATTAAGAAGAATTTTATTAATAATTTTATGACCCTAATGCACATGTACCATAACTCAGTAAAAGTAGTGGCTACATTATCAACTAACTTGTTAGCATTCCTTTGGCAATTAGTGTTAACTTGTTCTGCCCTGCATTATAGTCTTCTCAATGCATTCTCAAAAATAGTCTAAAGAGCTGAATGAATGTGTCTTGATTTGAATTGCAGATTGTTAATTGGATTCAGTAATAAATTAGGTGCAGACAGTGAAATCTAATTTTTCCAAGTTGTTGTTTTCCACACCATTGAGCAGAACAGATAAAATAAATTATAAATTATTAACAGTCATTGCATTATATGAAAGCTAGTCATGTTTGTTGCTGTTGTTTTTGAAGTTTCTTTAGTGTGCAAAAGGTTTTACGGACAGTGTATTTCTACTACTATAGCACACATTTCTTTTTCTCTTACTAAAATACATGTACAGATACAAACTCAAACTGCTAAGACACTGATCATGCCCAAAATTGTATGTGCACACTCAAACTTACTCCAAATTTGCTCACCTCAAACATCTACACGTTCATTTAACTGCCGCATACTCGTCTGCAAATCTTTGGGTTCTCACGCTCTGATTTCTTTCTCCTTAGTGATACATTTTCAGACCAGCAACACTGCTGAAAGTATCAACCAATGAGAATTGAACAAGGGTCATGACCTACCTCACATAATTGAAAATTATTATACGTTAGCCATTCACACAGCAGAAGCAAGAGCTTACACTACCAAACTTCCAAAAAGTGCTTACAACCTTTACAGTTTCAATTTTTTTTCCACATTACATGGATGCTTGTCCAAGCAGTCTAAATTAACATTACAATTAATTGGGTAGAATAGTATACATTGCTGAATATTTGATCACCACTCATGCACAGAATACAACAATAACCTGCACAACACTTAACTGATGGATGCAAAATCTGTCAATGTAAACATAAAGGTACACTTACTGAATGGGAAAAAATATATGCTGGGTGATTGGGTGATGAATGCTTTTTCTTTTTACTCTTTTAATGTCCTTACAGAATAGAAGGGGAACAGGACTATCTGTGAAAAATGGCCTTATTAACCCATTTTTAATGTCAATTGGAGACAGGGACAAGGTTTCTAGTTTCTGCCAGTGTGGGGTTTTTTTCGTTTGTTTTTTTTTTACATTTGTATAATAAAATTTCAATAGGTTATAAAATGTGAACAGCACAAAGTTTGTCAGGCCTTGATGCCCTTCACTAACAGTGCTGTTAATGAGATTGAAAATATGCACAGTGGATCAAGATCCACATGACTTCTGTTCTGTAGAAACCAAAGAGGTCTGTTGGTATTCCACCTGCAATGGCATCTCTGCAGGGAAATATCATACACAGCTCCTGGAGTGCTTCATGGAGATTTGTAATACTTATATATAACTATTTTATATAATTACATGGATTTGTACATATGTACATCATTAGTCTATTCTGTTGTATATACATCTGATGACCTAATAGAACAACCCTTTTAAATGAGTAGAAATTTGGTCTGGCTTGGTCTTACTTGCTTCACAAGTAAGGGATCAGATGGGATGGATTTCTCTACAGTTTCATGTACCAGTGAGAATGTAGGGGAGTAGTAACCGTTTCATTGGTGGAAACCCAAAACCCATTGTTATTGGTTAATGGTTTATGGCAGTGCTTCTTCATTGAAAGTCTCAGCATGCAAGATGAATTTTAGCTGGAGTACACACTTTTCAGGTTCATGTAAGAGCACCATAATTTCTGATACATGCATACTGTCCTGTGCATAAGCAAAGTAAATTGCTTCTTGAGCAGAATAAATTAGTGTTCATGTGTGTTTTTGTATGAGAGGAGAAGGAATCCTGCTGACATTAAACTATTGCGTTCTCAAGTTTTGGCAGTAAAATAATTCCATATGCAAACTGCATCCTAAAATTAACATGCTCATATCACAGTGAGTAAATTGTTTCTTTTGTCTTCATACACTGTCATATTCTGTTAACTATAAAAAGGAGCATTATGATATTGCATGTAATAATTGAAAATATACTTTTGTTTTAGCAAAACATTTGCTGTACTAACAGCTAAGGCAGGAGATTTTATATCAAATCACAGAAATGATTTATAAGTCATTATTTTATTTTATTTACTTTTATTAAGTAATAATTTATATTTTCGTCATCATCTTTGCTTTCAGATGTGGGATGTTGGGAAGGGCTTTAAGATGCCTGAGGTCTACCGTTCTGGCTACATTGTCATCGCTCTGTCCATCCTCACCTCAGTTGCATTGACTGCATTCTGAACCTGATTCTGAAGAAGATGAAAACGCAGAATGCAAATTTGTAGAGGAGCAGAAACAAAAGGAGGTGTTCTGTTTTTGTTTGTGTCTGTCTTCAGATGTCCCTTGTTGCCCTGACTCCTTAATAAAGCAAATTAAGAAATGTGTCTGCACATAAGGTGTTGTCTGCTTCTGTTTAGACCTCAAGAATGCATTGTTTGTGGAAGACACCAACTCAACACCTTATTTTTATGCCATTCATTGAAAACACCTGACTAATTTCACCTTCAAATTAACTGCTAATCCTAGATGTTCACATACTTTTGCCACTAACATGTAAAAATGGATAATTCTCAATAAATAAATGATAAAGTATAGTTTTGTCACAGTTGTTCAGTTGGGTTATATTTATCTACTTATAAGACTTATGTGGAAATCTGAACTTGTTTTAGGTTATATTGATGTAGAAATATAAAAAATTTTAAAGGGTTCACAAGCTTTCAAGCACCACTGTAAGTCTTCTCAAGGGCAAGAGTGTGAGTAGATACATAGCAAACTGTTCACTAGCTGATCATTCTTTTGCCTTGCCCACTTGGCATCAAGCCTAGAACCAGAGAGTGTTTTGGACCTATCTAAAGCCAGCAACATTTCAATCTAGAGTTAGTGTTTTACAATTGCTAAGATGCATTCTGCAATACTGAAGTCACTTTCTCAAAACTCTTCAAACAGTTTGCAATACCAACACACAGCTTGACCAAGCAGTTAATCTCTCCAACAAAATGCCCTATAGCCTCCGAAACAGTCAATCCATGTCTCAAAATTGACTTATACCATCAATACATTAGCACTTTCTTTCTGGTAGAACACGATGTTACACACAAAAGAATGGCCTACAAAACACAACAAACAGCATTACATAAAATACATAAAATAATATGGTTCATTATTAAAGACTTGTCTTTAAAGTAAATCTGGATTTTATTTTTCTTACTATAGGGAAATTACAGAATATCCATTTGTAATTAAAAAAAAATTAAAAAGTAGTATTTCAGTCAATACTACTGACAGGAACAAAATGCACACACTTACAAATGACCAACAACTGTAACAAGACAATAGTAGTAGTAATGCTAATCTATCCTCTCCTCTGGATTTGGCCACAAATTCTCACCAACATTACATCTGATGTCCTCTCTGGAGACACATCCAAGGTAGTATCTCTTGGCATGCCTGATCCATCTTTGACCTTGCTCTGGAGAGATGTCTTGGCATCCACCATTCATAGCACTTAGTAATGACTTGTGGTCATGTGGACAGTGGTCATAAACATTCCAGGTCCATGAAGAAAATCATTCCTATGTGGGGTTTAGGTCGGGGGAGAATGGTGGCCGAAAACAACGAGGACATCCTTGGGTGTGCTGCAAACCGCTCTGTGACTGCAGTGGATAGGTGGAATTCCACATCATCCAACACCACAACAAATACTGGAGCATTTCCCCAGTAAGCTGGAAGAATCTAGCAAATGCATTGGAGGCAAAGGTGACTTACTAAGTTTTTCCAGATTACAGGAGCATTTGTGCTCACTTGTTTTCTCTCATCCTTTTGTTCTTTATGGAACAAGATGAGGCTTTCTGAGTTGTATGGGCCAATGACTGGTTTATGTGACAACCCACCATCATTACATATTGCTGCACACATTGTGATGTTGGTCCGTCTTTGTCCTGAAACTTGTACCATCTTTCTTTGCTGCTGCTGCTTCAGATATCTTTGCTGATCCCTTTACTGTGTTTGGTCTCATTTTAATTCTATTTATTTTATATTTTATTATATAATGTCATTTTTGCAATGTATTTCAAAATGGTCTTGACAGTTGCAAATTAAAGTAATTTAGTTTTGTATGCATTAACAGTTTTAATGGCAATATGTAAGCATGTGCAGAATGGCCTCTAAGAATGCAAAGTTTGGATTTTGGATTTTGAGTGAGAAAGGAAACCATGAATTTTGAAGCATTTAGTCACTAAATGCATTTTGTATGAAAGCAAGGAGAAATTATTCACAGTTTAGCCCACATAAACTGATGTTATGTCAACTGTGAGAAGAGTTTTGAGAAAGTGAATTTCAGCATTGAGAAATGTGTGTTAACGATTGAAAAAAACTGTAAAGGCATTGCTGTGATATGTAACATCAACCCATCAGTAACAATAAGCCCCAGAATAACCTTTGTTATTATTAATCCTAAATGAATAATTATATTATAATAATTAATAAATAAATAATTTATATTATAAAAATATAAAAGCTATATGATTTTAATTGTGATTGCACAGATCTTTCAGAATATTGGAGTAACCAGTAATGGATATTTAAGCAATAGACTCATATATATGAGGATTATCTAAATTAATTTAGGGCTTTACCATAGTTTTAATCCAGTAAATTATTCTCTGAAATTAAGCAATGATGAAGGCCACCGTTAACATGTTCTGCATGGTATAACCAGTACACAAGAAAGCAAATCTACTGATACATTATTATCAAAATGTAAAATACTGGATATTTGTAAGTCCAGTTTATCATTAATGTCTTTCTAATGTCTATCTTTGTTTTTGTTTTTAATTATCGCCAAAACCAAAACCCATTGTTATTGGTTAATGGTTTATGGCAGTGCTTCTTCATTGAAAGTCTCAGCATGCAAGATGAATTTTAGCTGGAGTACACACTTTTCAGGTTCATGTAAGAGCACCATAATTTCTGATACATGCATACTGTCCTGTGCATAAGCAAAGTAAATTGCTTCTTGAGCAGAATAAATTAGTGTTCATGTGTGTTTTTGTATGAGAGGAGAAGGAATCCTGCTGACATTAAACTATTGCGTTCTCAAGTTTTGGCAGTAAAATAATTCCATATGCAAACTGCATCCTAAAATTAACATGCTCATATCACAGTGAGTAAATTGTTTCTTTTGTCTTCATACACTGTCATATTCTGTTAACTATAAAAAGGAGCATTATGATATTGCATGTAATAATTGAAAATATACTTTTGTTTTAGCAAAACATTTGCTGTACTAACAGCTAAGGCAGGAGATTTTATATCAAATCACAGAAATGATTTATAAGTCATTATTTTATTTTATTTACTTTTATTAAGTAATAATTTATATTTTCGTCATCATCTTTGCTTTCAGATGTGGGATGTTGGGAAGGGCTTTAAGATGCCTGAGGTCTACCGTTCTGGCTACATTGTCATCGCTCTGTCCATCCTCACCTCAGTTGCATTGACTGCATTCTGAACCTGATTCTGAAGAAGAAGAAAATGCAGAATGCAAATTTGTAGAGGAGCAGAAACAGAAGATGTTTTGTTTTTGTTTGTGTCTGTCTTCAGATGTCCCTTGTGGCCCTGACTCCTTAATAAAGCAAATTAAGAAATATATCTACACATAAGGTGTGGTAATCGCTGTTGTCTTAACATGATTAGTATAAAGTCCAGATACATACATTTTTGCAGCTTATCTGTGAACACATTTTTTTTTCTATGAGAATTTCTCATGTTTACTCATGTTTCAACCTTATCTAGTCTAACGAACTGTGCAGAAGAGACAGTTTTTGTCTGTTAAGGTATATGAAATGGAACCAACGTTTTGTTCTTATAAGTAGACCTGATCTTCATTTCCTCAGACATAAATCTAGTCCAGGCAGATTATTGTTGTTGCTGTTTTCATTCATGTGTTGGACGTCGTAGCATCTCAACAGAGATATAAAGAAAGATTCTAATGTTCTGAACATTATAAAACATTAATAATGCGCCGCCTAAACGCACCAAGCATCAGTAGTCCGACACACTGACAAAAAGGTGTAGAAATAATTTTGACTACTGGGGGGGGGAAATAAATAATAAAATAATAATAATAAACAACCAGATGCAGCTGCACATTGAATATTCAAATCCGAAAGAAAATATCTTACAGTGCCGTTTTTAACGAAAGCCCAACTGTAGTCCGCCATGTTGTCTACAGAACCTTTCCGAGATGGTTATCCGGCGCGCTCTAGCGTCGAATGCTGGAATTACACAGCAGAAGCCTTACATTGGTCCTGATGCTGCCAAAGAGGATGCGCATGATGATGCAGAATTTGAGCTTGCAATAGGGCGCCTCAGCTGGCCTTGTCTCTGTGGCGCAATGGAATAGCGCGCTGGACTTCTAATCCAGAGGCTCCGGGTTCGAGTCCCGGCAGAGATGCGTCCTAATAGGCACCATGTGGTGAATCGTTTTATAATGCGTCTGATCCTGAATGGTAAATTAAGATACTGCGTGACGTTATGAGTCGATGGTTATCCTGATTTGACGGACGTTTATAGGCTAATGTCTTTATGGAATGAAGGAAAAAAATGAATTGATGAAGAGACCACTGCAAAATTATCAGTTTCTCTGCTTTTACTATTTATAGGTATGTGTTTGAGGAACATGAACATTTTTGTTTTATTCCATGAATTACTGATAACATTTCCCCCAAATTCCCCAAAAATATTGCCACTTACAGCATTTAATTGCAAAAAAAATTACAACTAATCAAAATAAAAAACATGCATTGATTTTCAATGGGGTTCAGGTCTGGAGATTGGGCTGGTCATGACCAAGTCTTGATCTTGTGGTTCTCCATCCACACCTTGATTGACCTGTCTTTGTGGTATTGTCCTGCTTGAAAACCCAATCCTCAGAGTTAGGGAACATTGTCAGTGCAGAAGGAAGCAAGTTTTTCCCAGGATAACCTTGTAGATGGCTCGATTCATGCAGGTCACTTGATGTCATTCTACAGTTGTTCAGAGTCATTTGAAGGAGTTGAGGATCATCTTGTTCATTGGAGAGTCGTTTTCACCCTCTGCCAGTCTGTAACTTTGTTGTCCCCAGTGTCTGTTGCTTGACCATGTTGTTATGAACTGCCATCTTTGAAAATTTGAGGGTGGAACCAACCTGACTCTCACTGTAACACTCTGCCAGTAAAGACAGAATTGTACTCTTCTTTTTCTCATTCAAAACTTTTCTTTTTAACACTATTGCCACAATGAGTACATATTGTTTTATTCCAATTAAATCTAAGGTAGTTTCTGCCATCCTAACTGGTCCTATTGATCTCATACAACTGGTTTACTACCTTGATATACAGCATCTCGTTACAAATCTAAAATGATCAAGCAGTATATGATCAATGTGGTCTGCAACTTAATTAACACATCCTCAGCAGCCTTTCAGAGCAGGAAAACCAATTGCTTTCTAGGCCTTAAAGTACAGGCAAAAAAACATGCCTTATACACTGAAAAAAAATTTTTTTAAAGCTGAATTTCCAAACAGGGTGGCAAAGTGGTGTGGTGGTTAGCACTGTCGCCTCACAGCAAGAAGGTCCTGGGTTCGATCCCTGGGCCACCCATGGTGACTTTCTGTGCGAAGTTAGCATGGTCTCCCTGTGCATGTGTGGGTTTCTTCCGGGTGCTCTGGTGTCCTCCCACAGTCCAACTGGCTACTCTAAATTGTCCATTGGTGTGGTGTTTTGGCGACCTGCCCAGGGTGTACCCCGCCTCTTGCCCGAAGATGCTGGGATTGGCTCCAGCTTCCCCGCGACACAGATGGATAACGGATGGATGGATTTCCAATCAAGTAAAAATATGCAAGTTCGACACCAACTTAATAGGTAAATTATGGTAAACTGATTAAATAGAAAAGAATACAGTTACCGCAAGTGAACAGTCAGTTCTCAAAGTCGATGTTATGGAAGCAGAAAAAATGGGCAAGGGTAAGTATCTGAGCGACTGTGACAAGGGCCAAATTGTGTTGGCTAAACGACCGAATCAGAACATCTCCAAAACTGCAGGTCTTTTGGAATGTTCCTGACATTCAGTGGTTAGTAACTACCAAAAGTGGTATAAGGAAAGACAACCAGTGAACTGCTGACAGGGTCATGGGCACCCAAAGGTCATTAATGGAGCACCATAATTGGTCCATGGAGCAGTGGAAGAAGGTGGCCCGGTCTGATGAATCACATTTTCTTTTATATTATATGGATGGCTGGGTGCATCTGCATCACTTTCCTGGAGAAGGGATGACAGCTGGATGCAGTATAGCAAGAAGTCAAGCCAGTGGAGGCAGTGTGATGCTCTAAGCAATGTTCTTTTTGGAAACTTGGGTCCTGGCATTCATGTGGACATACCTAACCATTGTTGCAGACCAAGTACACCCTTGATGGCAACTATATTCCCTAATGGTATTGGCCCCTTTCAGCAAGATAATGTGCCATGCCACACTGCAGAAGTTGCTCAGGAATTGTTTGAGGTACATGACAAAGAGCTCAAGCTGTTGACTGAAGTCTCGAAAAAACCTCAATTTGTGGGATGTGCTGGATAAACAAGTCTGATCAATGGAGGTCAGAGCTGTTTTGATGGCACAAGAGGGACATACAAAATATTAGGCAGAACAAACAGACAAAGAAACAAACTGTTATAACTTATAACTAACACACACACACACACACACACACACACACACACACACACACACACACACACACACACACACACACACACTTCCTCGAAGTCGTTCCTCTGTTTTCAATACGACACCCGGAGCTCCGAGTACCCCGAGTACCGCTACACTGACCAGGCAGCCTCAAAGTCTTTTGGGCTTTTCGCGAGCTTGAAATGTTATGCGAAATCTCAGGAGTGTTACATTAAAAGCCCTTCACCTTCCATAAAACGGCACATCCGAAATGGGGCCGAGTGCCGATCACACAAATCTACCAGTGCTCAAGTCAAATAAACGTGTGCGAGTGTTTGTCTTAGAATGAACTCAGCACGAGAGCCCGCAAGCCTGTTTCTCTAAATATCCACTCAGGCAGAGCTAAGGGCGCCAATACTTTAATCCTACTCAAAAATACAGAGGCTTCTGGCTAGATTCTGAACAAAGGATCAAAACCCTGCAGTTGAGTTTAGCTCCATTCTAGAGAATTTATTTATTTATTTATTTATCTTATTTTTTTTAGTCTGGACTTTTTTGAGCAAGTGTCCTGGACTCGATACACCCCTCCCAACTACCAACCAATCACTGATCAGAGTTTCCCCAAGCGAATAATCACTCAACACCACATTACCCAAAAACTGATCACCATCGTTAATGACCAGCTGATCACCATCATTCAACAACCAATCACCATTCCCAACCACCGATCACCATTCCCAACCACCGATCACCATTCCCAACCACCGATCACCATTCCCAACCACCGATCACCGCACAATGTTCGTTCCCTAAATGTTTGACAACTCCCAGCTTGTTTCCGGTGCCAACGTTTCTTTCTACCGTTTTCTCCATCGCTTCACATCCGGATTAACCTCTGTTCTATTCGAGTGTCTTCAGAAAAGCTTCCTTCTTCGTCCAACGTTTGGACATGACGTGAATTCTAGACACCATCCGTCTGAACGTTAGCCGATTCCCCCGAAAGTACAGTACGGCCCAAAACACGTCAAGCGATGGAGTTAGAAAGTGCGAGTTCTCTGAGAATAAACGGCCGTAACGACTTCCTGTCATTCACTTCTACTTCCACAACTCTGCGGGCAGCGACATCACACAGGTCGCATTTCCCCCTGGATCAGAAACTGAAAGGGGTTTAGATCACGTCTCAGACATTAAAATAAATAAATAAAATACCTCACCGCCACAATAAAGGAACCCTCCGGCCTGAAGCACATTAAATCTCTTTATACTGAACTATCTCTCACGTGTCTTGTGATTGCGGTGCCAGTTTGTTGGTTGGTGCGGTATTTTATTTATTCCTGGGAGAAGCCAGCGGTTCCGAGCCGCTCTAACGTCACTAGGGGGTTTGTTATTATTGCTAGCGTTGCCATGACGGTGCTTAACAAGACAAAAACTTTTTTTTTCCTTTTTTAAAACACTCTCATATAATAATAATAATAATATAATCGGGTATTGCCGTTCTCTCCTAAAACGCAAAAAGCGTCCTTTCTCGGTAACGTCTCATTTTTCAAGCGACTTTTTATTAACGCTATTTGATGCAAACCCTGGACTCCAAGTCCCAGAATGCAACGCGGCGGTAGGATCGGCGATCGTTGGCGATCTACGAAGTGATCGGCTGTATACATTGACTCCGAAGCTGACGCTTTGGAAGCTGTTCGGATTGAGTGTACAGAAGAAGACAAGAGCCGGAAGACACTGAAGCACTAAAGCGCCGCCGCATCACTCGAATTTTCCGAAGCGAGGGTTAAATCCCACTGCACCGCTATGACCAGGTCGTCAAAGCCAAAGCAAAACTAGACCAAGGAACCTCAAACTCAGGATTTTGCTACAAGATAAGTCGTGAAATGTGCTGAAATGTCATTCGGGCAGGTTCCTCCTATTTAAACCCTGTTTGCTGAGCTTCCTGGTACACCTGGTGCGTGAAGTAACCTGATCACACGCTGAAAAAAAAAAAAAAAAAAACCCACCTTACAAACAGACTTCCTCTCCAGCTGGGGGGGGTTTGCGATTGTGTAATGGAAACACACGTTAAATGATCACTTTAAAAGTCTTCTTGCATTTCTTTCTGTTAAGCTCGAACAACTTATGATGATGACAATAACAAGAACATAATAATAATAATAATAATAATAATATCCAGGATGAGAACCATGACTTAACATCAGTTTCCAAAGCTCACGCCAGGGTCCATGTAATCATTCTAACACACTAAAACAGCGCTTTATAATGCGACAGAAACAACAAATCACTTCTTGGAGCTGTTTGTTCACAGAGCAGAAATGATGAAGACGGCGAACTCGGCTGCGTTTTCGCTTATTAGCTGCTGGACAGTAAATAACAAGCAGGCCGTTGCTATGCCTCATCACGGGATCAATACTAGCTAAGAAAATTAAAAAAATCAATCCTATTCACTAGTTAAATGAATGAATTATCATCAGGTGTTGTGTTTGCACACACGGACACGCCTGGATCATGTCCCTAGATATCTTATCTATCTACACATCTATCTCTATCTATGCTAGCTAGCTAGCATAGATATCTAAGAGGCTAGTAAGCCAGTTCTACGCAGCCTAGCACTAATAAAATGAGCTTAGCTTCCTAGCAAGAGTCTGAATGACAGCACAGGATTCCCTATGCAGGTAAATCGCAATGCTAGGCTAGCTGCCTTGCTAACTAACGCTAGCATATCTAGCTAACGACCTATGTAGCTAGCTAGCCTGCTTCACTTCCCGACCCCTTATGCAGCTTCAACCTTTCGAAAGCAGCCATTTCGAGTCGTTTCAAAACGCCTAACCTGGCGCAATCGCAAAATATGTTGCTTGTATCAGTTTATTTTCCGCTATACACTACTCACCAGCCGTAACGACACCAGAAAATAACCGGAATCTTCTCTCTATGCGCGACGGAGGAAGGAAGGGACCAGACATTCAAAATGGCGGCGGCCCTAGCCTCAGCACTTCTTACTGAGCGCGGAAGGTTACAGTCACTGTTACCTCCACAAAACTTCATCTGATATTGACAGCGGAATTAAACAGGGTTTACTAGATATAAACCTTATTTCTTAAAGATATCCGCTACACCTGAAAGAATGTTTATGAAGAACAAATCGCCTCATTTAATCGCCTGTCATGATAAAGTGACAAGCTCTAACAGCCACCTGTCTCGTGCACAACTCTATCCTTGTTTTAAACACTTATAATCACTTCTTATAATCACAGTGGGCAACCACGCAATATCTCTTTATTCTTTTTTATATATTTGCGTCTTTTATGAAAGACAATCGTTAGAACATTTTCGCAGCGTTGCTGCATTTATCACATTCCGCTACGTGTCCATTCGGCGGAGGGATCCATCGCCTCTAACAAGCTGTGCTCCGGTCCGCACCTCACCTCGTGGCAGGCAGTGATGACGTCACCCTGTCATGTTGTGCCACTTCTTCAGAAAGTCATTAAAGGTGGGTTTCAGGATCCAAAGCACAAATTTTGGTGCTTTAGCTTGTCTTTTTGTGCTTTGTTTCAACTGATACACCTACAACATACATACATAGTCCTATGTAAAGTAAAAAAAAAAAGAACAATTACAGTGAGCTTTGTGTTGAAATCGCATCAGCTTTTGCAATCTTGAATCCGGTTTCTTGCCGTTTAGCCCCGCCCACTTGAATGTCGAGCTTATTTACATAATTTTTTTGCAATACTTTTCCAAACATGAGCCATTTTGAAGTCCTAATAAAATAAACGATTTTTGAATTTATAAGTAAAATGATTTTTGAAGTCCTAATAAAAGCAAACTTTATTTATATAAATACTTCTTTATATAGCATTTCTCATGCATAAAATATACATAACGCAGCCCAAAGTGGTTTAGAGAAAAATAAAACACATCAAAATAGCTGAATGACAGGAATCTACTGTGAGATGAAAGATCATAAATAAAATAAGGTTATAAGTGAGAAAGTGTCAGGCAGTCAATAGCAAAGCATTACAGATACAAAAGAATGAGCAAAGCCAAAATATTATGTGAAAAGAAACAGGTTTCTAGAGAAACAGGACGTTTCTGAGAAAAGTTCATCAAAATCCATGTTTCCTACAACAACTTTGTGTTTCCCTTAACTGTTATTACCTCCACTATTACTTAATTCCTTAACTCTGAGGGAATATGACCAATGTCATTTTTGTTCTAGATTGTAATAGATAATCACAGGTTTTGTTAGAACATGTGACAGAGTGGTTTAAAGTCTTTAGTGCTTTGTCTAATTCTTGAAAAACTTGACGTATAAGCCGGGTGTGGCTCTGAGAAATGTTTCAGCCGGAGGATGACGTCTTGATGACGGAGAGTCAAGCCAGAGGATGACATCTTAACACGTTCAGACTTTCTGAGGCGGCTGATTTAAACAGCAAGAAAATCCTAAAGTCAGTAAAGAAGAAGAGAAACAAAACAAGTGCCTGAAAACCGTAAGGATTTGGAAGTGGAGTTGGTGGATGTTAGTAAAACCTTCACTCTTTTCCTTATATTTATTCCAGTCGTTTTCAGCACGGTGATTGTTAAATTCATTTATTTTTCAGTGAAATCACATAAAGTGCAATCATAAAATGATGACAATTTACCTGTAAAACTCTATTTTACTTGGATGCAGATTAAAGTGCTGACCCAAATGCATGTGTTTTACTTGGTATTTGGTCCATCTTGCTTTTTTTTTTTAAGGAAAAACCTTATGATTTACATTTCGGTCTTGATAATTAATATGTTAGCAAGATTTACTTTGAAATGACATTTTAAGGTGACCTTTTTAGTCAAACTTTGATGTTGATTTATCTTCACTTCAGGTCTACATTACCCACAATGCAATTCATCTATGTGCGGACAGCGGCGCAGTGGGATTTAACCCTCGCTTCATCTCTACCTAAATAGAGTGATGCAGCGGTGCTTTAGTCCCTTAGTCTGTGCACCTCTCATCTCCTTATTTGTACATTTTCGCACTAATAACACCATGAACGTCATTGCCATCGTATTCATCTCGTAGATCGCTAACTGAAACAGCTGCTTCTCTTCTGTTCTTTGATGATCGAAATGTTTTATCCTGGTAAACGCCATTGTAACTACGCTAGCAATAATAAAGTCCCCCATGAGTATTTTCAGAGTAACACACACCCTTTAACTTCTCCCAGGATGAGCAAAAATCCAATAGCAATCACCAAAAGTAGCACCGGAATCACTAAACACATTGCAAATATTTCGATATAAACAAAGCTATTTTGCGTCAGGGTGGAGTTTCTGATTGATTTCACTACTTCTAAGCTGTGTTTATTTGCGTGGGGTTTTCTCCCACAGCAGGTGTCATGACACAGCCAGTTAGGGCTGACTTCTTATTTATAATGTTGTTAAAATGACTCTGTAGCTATAAAAAAAGGTCCGTTTTCTGCAATTTTGGTTTAATTCTGCATCAATCTAACTTATGTTTTTAACTATGGGTATAAATCAGCCTTTTAAAACATGCTTTTTCAAACTCTTTTTGACTGTTTGTGTGAAAATACAGCTAGAATGCAGTCTGATCATATATGTCAGTCAGATATCAGATCTGATTAAAGCACATAATCATAAAAAAAACATTTAGGGTCAGCAAATCAATCACACCGTGATTCTGTGCGACCTCTAGTGGCTAAGGTTTGAAAATACACATTAAATATGTTCTGAAACTGCATATAAAATGTTATTTATTTGGTTGAAGCACCAAACTATAGGGTGTATATATATATATATATATATATATATATTTTTTAACCGCGTTATTTGTTATATGTGAGTGTTGAAAATAATGTTTATTTCACAGTATGTGAAAATCCGTCACTTAGTGAGCCGGTAACGCATGCAAAATGCTACATAGCTAGCATATTAATGTTTATAACGTCATACAACTATGACTACTAATAACACTGCGTATTCGTTAGTGTCTTAACTGTTTATACACAGTTTAACAGAAATTTATTAGCGCACTAACAACTTTATTTGATGATTTTGTTATTATTTAGATGAAATGAACAAATGCTAACGCTAACGCAAAACACTAATTTCCATAGAGATGAAAAGCGGCGCCATCTTGAAGGGGGCAACTATCCGACATACCAAATATGATCTCATTCCGAGTCCCAGTTATGTCTCAAAATGTCAACACACTGCACATCATTTAGATGTACCAATTCACGAATTCTCAAAAGAAAAGGAATCCCACATGTGTGTTTTCATTTTCTAAGAGATTTTACACATTAGCTACTGGCTAGCTGAGTTTCCAGTTTAGTACTGTCTACTACTGCTCAGATTCTCTTTAACACAGTGATAGTTCTTAGATAACATTCATATTTTTCAGTTCGACAAGATCTGTTTGTGGATCCGTGACTCCGTTTGCCCTGTTTATCGTGACGATGTAACTCATAATGTCTAAAATTATGACCGTCTGCCTTACTGGCTGCTAACTTTAGCTGCACTCGTGTCATTCGCTCAAATTATGTATGCTATAAATGCTGTTGTAAACATGATTGTACATGAACATTACATTTACTTGTTTTCTTAGGTCTCATTTAATCTGTTCATTATCAATTCCTGCTCTGTAGAAACAAAAAGTCTGAGACTTTTAATCGTTGTATATTATAATTTGTACATATTTTCATCTCTATGTTCTATTACTTTTTACAGCTTCTCTATCTTTCTATATCTACATTTTTACATTTTATACCTATGTTCTGTTTTTATTTTGTATTTTATTTGAATCCTCAACGGGTCGAAGACGTTTCACTGCGTGTCGTCGTGTGATTGTGTATGCGACAAAGAAAATTCGAATTCGAACGATTATCGTTTTGGGTAATGGTTTTAAACGTGTCGATGGCAATAAAGACCTTGTTCAAGACGAGACAAGAAGCTGTGTCTTATGATTTAATGCTAATTTATGGGCAAGATTATCTACTTTGGTAAATTGTTAAAAAAAAAAAAAACAACAACAATCGGGTCCATTAAAAAAAAACAACCCAGATTTCTCCATTGACTTGAGAGGAAATGCTGGCCTTTCCAAAATGGCGGACAAGTCTACGTATGACACCCGCGGCTGCTATGGCGTTTGCATATTGAGGCTAAGCTAGGTATCCCACAATGCATTTCGGGAAACGAAAACAGCAGTGAATGGCGGCGCTCGCTCTCCGCAGAGCGACTCGGAGCTTCTCAGTGAGACATATCTGCGGTCCGAACCGGCGGTTTTTAAGTGGTTTTAGGTTGTTTTTTTTACTCGAAAATGAGGTGAAATGTAGACGACGAACGTCCGAACAAGATGAGGTTGAAAATGAGTCGCGAGAGGTGTCGGTTCGCAGGAATATTCCGTCTTTATTCGGTGAAAATGAGATAAGATGAAGCAGGCTGCAGCTGGATTGTCACTGTTGTGTTCACCGGCGCTGATCTTCTCCTTTCCCTTTCTTTCCCTTTCCCTTTCTCCACAGTCTCCTGTAAAAGACTGGTTTTATTCCTATCTGGAGCACAAGGTAATCGACTGTGTCTGGTAGAAGAGAAAGAGAAAGAGGAGGAGGCAGGATTTTTTTCTTTCCAGCCGGGGAATGATAATATGTCCAGACGCAAACAGACCAACCCTTTCAAAGTGAATTGTAGGTATCACAGGTATTGTAAACATATTCATTTATTTACAGCGTACAAATGCTTGCCATATCTGTTTATTTCTAGGCTGGAGATGATGTATAAACCACATCCGCATTGCTTTAAGAGGAACATCTGCTCCTCTCCAACCCTGTCTGTGTTTCAGACAATACTGATCATTTATCTACGTCTTTATAATATAGTCTCTAATCCTACACTTAAATATCAGCCTGTCAGTCAAACCGCATAGCTAGACATTTCTCTAGACCAAGGACTAACAAAAAAAAACCCCTATTCATTCATTTTCTTCTTTATACAAGTTTAGGAAAGATCTTTATTTTGATCATTTTGTTATTATATACACGAAGCCCGAATAAAGCGTTGGATCTTGAATCGTAGGTATGAAAACGTAAGCGCGGCCCTGTTTGGACGGAATTAGTTTCATGTGTGAAGGGAAATGTAAGCTAAGGACAGAGAAGTGATGCGATGAAGCACTTGAGTTACTGTGAACAACACGTTTTTCCTATTTTTTTTTTTTTTTTTTAATCGTTAACAAATTGTGAAACGAGTCCTCGGACTACACGGTATTCCTGCACCGTGTCTCGCGATGGACACCGCGTCGGAATGATCGATCACGGCGGCACGAGTTCTTGCCGTGTCTTGATCGGGAGTCATGTCATCACGTGTCGTCAGGGAGGAGGGCCAAGAAACTGTCGAGCGTGGCTACGGAAGGACCTTCGAGGAACACGTCGCAGGAGTTGTCCAAGCTGGCGGGAAGATATAAAAAATGCCGGACTTTTCATCGTGGAGTCGTGGGACGTCTCGGACGCCACGTCGACGTTCTTCGGTTATGTCGCGCTACAAGGCTTGTTCGTCGTTCTCGGCGTCCGTATGCGGGCTGCGTTGCTGTAGTCTGATCCTGGCGTTAGTTCCTGTTCTCATTCACATTACTACGGCTATAAACGGTCGTTTCCTTCAGTCTCCGATTAATTTTTTCTCTCTCTGAAAGTCAGTAAGACACGAAAACAGGCAGCTCGTCTTGTTACGGCGCGAAAGCGTAAACCCATCTGTCCTGAAGATGTCAGAAAAGTTCCCGCTTTACCTCTGACGCGCTGGCACTGGAGACTCCTTCCATTAATGTTAAAGAAACACGTTTCTCCTTACAGAAAACTTCACCATGTCAACAATTGCACGTTGTTTTTTTTTTTTTTTTTTTTTTTAAATAATCATGTTTGTTTGTTTTTTATCCATTTATTATTATTTTAGTTTATTTTTATTTATCCTAATAAGGCTAGAAGCAGTGTGAGCTTTTGATGACCGTTTTCAGTTCTTCGGACTAATCAGACGATGTTCAGAGTCGAGTATTTTCTAAACCGTATTTGAAAGCGCGGCGCTCGCTATGAGCTTTTATGACAGATTTTTTGGTGCGATTCAGAACTGTAGGAGATCCTGGAGTAAAAATGTGCACATTTGCTCCTCATGTCCACCTAAATGGCGCTTCATCCCGCTTTTACTGACCGTAATGGACATTTTTGACACCAAAGCGCCAAAGGGCGGTTTTCTTTTTTCTTTGACATGAAACACTATTAGCATAAAAACTATTCCATGTTTCGCTGCATTATCGCTGCTGTCCTGATATCCGAGCTCTGTAGATCTCGATCTGATACTAAGTCGGATTCCCCGCGGGCCTCTGTGACCGAGCCATGCCAAAAATGCGCCGAGAGATCGTGATCGCGCAGGCAAAATCTGTCACGTTTACCTCCACCAAGCCGGTATATCAGAGAGAAAGCGCAGTGTGAGTGTACGGCCGGGGGTTACAGTCAGCCCAGAGCGGAAACAAAATCTAACTTGTCATCTGCATAACAAAATCATTTGAAAAGTATGATTTTCCCCATATTACATGTTTCAAAGGCAATTTCTATAGTTTTTTTTTTATTTTTTTAGTTTTATTGAATTTCTCTTAATTTATCTTTTTTGTAGTATTTCGGTACGAAAATAATTAACGACGGGGCGGCGTGCTGAAGCAGAGACACTGTTAATGTCCTGACGTTGATTATTTTCCTAAAACAGCAAGTGTTTTATTCCTCTTGATGGTATTATCAACTGCCACGCCATACTTATCCATTTATAGTTACATTCAGAGTTCTGCGAAACAACCCTTCCTGTTCTCACTTGCATTACCGAGAAACCACAATCTACAACAACAACTCCGTCCTGAAGCTTTCAGAAGACTCCGTTACAGCTTCACCTCCGATGGACAATGGACACGCACTCTCTTTGCACGTTTTACAGAAGTCCACGTGACCTACGCTGAATATTAGAACGAGGGCATTAACGTACACCTGCGGGACATTTGCGGGTATAGAAAACGCCTCGACGCGTCCCGACCAATCAGAATCCGGAATTCCGCAGCGCTGTTGGGAAGCGATCGTCTGCCCGGTTCACGGCCGCAGATACACGTGAACTGTTTTACTCGGTTTTCAGTCGGACGCCTGTTTCTGTTTAACAGCTCGTCCCGAGGCTTTTTCCGCTCCTTTGCATTTGACATTTGCTTAACAAATTCAGAGAAAACTAAACCAAGGATGCCTGGGCGGAGCTAGACACAGAGCTGATCACCGATTGGTCAAATAGAAAGATCACAGGACGGTCTTACTGAACGGAAGATCACGCAACGGTCTTGGGAGGGGAATTACCACTTTATTCTGCAGGGTTTAGAAGTTTTATTATGTAATTAGATCTTTTCTTATATATATATATATATATTTTTTTATGTGTTTACCCAACGTCATGTTCCCATTTTTTTTTTTAAATCTACAATCTTGCCGTCCAAGATGGCTTCCTGTTCACTGTAAACGCTCACTACACAGGGTATATAGTAAACATTGTGGAAACTAGTGAGCACTCAACTTTCTAGACGTGTTTCACTATACGATTAAAGTAATGGCACCCTTGAACTCGTGCCGTTGCCAGGAAATTGATCAGGGTACTGAAAGTTATTTCTGGTTCTCAGGGGTTTTTTCCCTGTAGCTAATTTTGCTGTTATGCTATTGGGATAGCAAAAAAAAGTAATTTAACAAGCCGTGTGCCGGATTCTGAGGTCGGCTTGGCGTGATAGAGGAGGATTTTTGTACAGAATTCAGTGGTCATGAGTGAGATGCAGATGTTTCGCATTGATGTTATCGATGGGTTTAGTGCCGCTGAGATCAAAAAGTTTTATCTGTATCTGAAATCTGTTATTAAAATCTGAGCGTAAGCGCCGCTGCATCGCTCGACTAAAAGCGACCGATAGGAGCACGGCGTTGGATGACGCCAAACCCACAGGACAGCTGCGAATACGCTAGCAGTGACGGCGAAACGTAAAGGAAACTTTCTCACGAGAACAAGCTGACATCGGCACCGTTCTCCGTCTGTCTTACGATCGTCAACGTATATTCTGACATGGAAGACACACGTTATGGCACTAACTTGTCCAGTGTGACAAGTAATAATCCAAAAATAGCGCCGAGATGGCACAGGAGACCAGCTGATGCATACATTAAGCTCATTGCATTTTCTTTAGAAGGTGATTTAAGTGTTTGCACCAGCAAAGAGCCTCCATCCATGCAGACGTTTCCTGTCGTGTGTGTGTGTGTGTGTGTGTGCTGTCTGTCTGTCTGTCTATTGTTTCAACACTCCCCAGGACTGAATGAGAGATGGGTGCCTTGAATTCAAGGCCACCCCATAGCGCTGTGTTTAAAGTTTTGGCATACTCTGTCTCTCTTTTGTGTGTTTTGTTTGTAAACCCCCCCCCTCCCCCCCCTCAAACTCTTCGCCCCGGTGTGACTCGGACCCTTTCTGCTGTTGTCTGTTGGCTGATGAGTCTGTCTCTTTGTCTGGATTCGGTCAGACACTGCGTCATCTGCCTACAGACACACAGACGTGGAGATAACATCAGAGTGGCAGCGAGAACGAGACAGCAAGAGGGAGGGAGGGAGGGAGGGAGATGTACAGACAGAGCCGGGCTGAGCGAGCGCAGGGGGGATGGGTATCTCTCACATCAATCACTGGCTGCGAGCCGTCAAGCCGGCCTGTTGTGGCAGTTCGGAGTTCAATACTGAGACCGTCTTTCCTCATGCAAATCTGCCGCTGTGTGAGCGAGACAGATCGGTGGAGGGAGGGACGATGTGTTCAGCATCTCTTCTGCTCCATGAAGACAAACAGATTTCAGCTTCTTATCTCGAACTGTATTGTTTTAGCCATATTCCACTACTAACACGCTTTAAAGTTACTGCGTGGCCTCATCGTACTTTTGAGAAAGTGTTCGTATTCACATCACGGGTCCGTGATGTCATCAAAAAGCGACCTTTAATCACCAAGGTTTTGTCAAACAACCAGTTGTCCCACTAGTGCGTTGTTTAAGTAGTTTTAAAAGCGATAAATTTATATAAAATGCTGGCCTGCTCAGACAGGGGGCGGGGCTTATTTCATTCATACCCTGACACACCGTGTCAGTCAAACACCAGCACATTAGTGATGGATGTAAATGAAGACTTTTAGAGGTCAGGCGGTGGCGGGAGGTCAGAATGAAAAGTTTCTTTCACTACAGCTGATTTATTCGTCTGACAGAACTCCAGAATTCTGGTTTGTTTATCCTTTTGCTTTATAGGTCTCTGTAGGTTCACTTTGTCTTCCTGAATCACGTTTCGAACAAGCAAAGCTGCTTCAGATACTTTAATATTAACTGTCCAGCGCAAAACAACGAAATCAGCCTTAACCTGTGTTTATTATCTGGATCAGATGTTTCAGGTCACACTGGCCCGGGATGTCGCGCGTTCATTTATTAAAGCTCCGAGCTTAATTCCTTACTCCGAGTAAGAAAACATCATACCAACTGTCAGCATCGGAGCGTCTGACTGTTCTAAACATGCTTTAGCATTGTATACAACCGAATAAAGTTCATTACTCTGATGAAATACACTTGCGTGTCCCTGAAGGTGCCCGCTTCTGAAAGTTATGAAAAAATAACAGTGGTGCACTTTTTCTATTTCTTTTTCCATATTTTAATTCCAAAAATTTGCATAGCTTATAATGCATGATTTTTTTTTTCTTTTTCACAGCCGAGTCAGTTTCCGTTATCGCTTATGTATGCCCCGAGTTTTTCTGCACGAGCGTCTGTCTGCCGTTTTCTCAGTGGTTCTGTCGTCGTTTACCGACAGGGCCGTTTCACATGACGGGCTTCTCTGGCCCACAACACGCTTCGGAGATGGAGGCGAAAGACGACTTTGCTGAAAACCCTGCATGCCACAGCGCCGACTGCGGAGACCTGGACGAGCAGGACGGCACCACCGGTGAGTCTCCCAGACATGCGGAGCCAGTTCTCCAAGGGCCGCTGTAATCCCGTCACGAGTAACGAGTCGTGTTTTCCTTTTTCAGAGGACAGCGACAGCGATTTGGACAAAGAGAACTCTTCCAACTCCTCGGCTGATGACATCATGGCGTGTCATAAGGCGAGCCAGTGCTCCGTTCACAGTGGAGGCATGAAGGAGGCGAGTCAGACTGCTTTGCTGTGGCCTCATAATGTGACGTAAAGTGAAGTGTAAAAGCACTTTAGACATCTTTGTGGATAACTACCGCACGTATAATTCTGGGTTCTGATTGGTCAGAAGGTCTACAACAGTGCATTTGTAAATCGCAGGCTTGTCCACCAAAAGCGTTTCTTTTGCGCTGGCAATGTTTATATTCTGTACAGGTAAGATAAGGTTCGGCGTTGGCGGCTCTGCACAAAAACGCTTTCAACATTCAGCCTTTTTGCACCTTTTTTCTACATTCTTTCCGCTTGGGTGCTTTCGGTTGAAAATAGTTCAACTTTTAGAACAATGTAAATGTCACTTCTCTCTCACCGACCAATCAAAATCAAGAAGGGGGCGGGATTTACGATATCAACACCATCCGCCTTCTTGTACACGCTCTCATCCGCCCAGACTCTTCTTTACAAAGTTATCAGTTCCCATGTCCAGAGCTGCTGCTAGTGCCAGGACGGGATTTTTATTTCCATCCTTTTAGTTAAACATTCTTAAAGTTAATAGAGACTTCACTTTCACGACAAAATGCTTGATGTTTTTTGTAACCTAGCAACAAAAAGTGCTTGAAAGAAGTGCTCTGAAAATCAGGTCATGGGCGCTGCCCGTGCAAAAAACGCATACGTTATAGGACTCGAAGAAGAAAAGCGCATCATATGAACAGTCGCTATCTATCAACAAGAGATTATTAAGAAAATGACCATTATTGCATTTTGAATAAAATTACCACGCAAAAGAAAGTGACACGTTCGGAAAAAATAACACGTCAAGTGAAAGCTGAATCATTTAAGGAGGACACTGACGTAAGACTGAAAGTACCAACAGACCGGACGCTTCTTTGAGAAGCTCCTCCGTGCAGCGGGAGACGAGGAAACGCGTCCTGGGTGTTATTTCAGAAGTGTGATTCATGCCTCTATGGCAACACGGTACAAAGCGTCACCACGACAGTCAAGATGACTCACACAGATTTGTAGGAGATGTTCCACGCTAACGCCTCCTCGTTGTCGTTGGCAGCTACATGAGCATGGCAGAATGAACAGCACAGATAGTGTGTGTGTGTGTGTGTGTGTGTGTGTGTGTGTGTGTGTGTGTGTGTGTGTGTGTTTAAAAGTCATACACTGGGCACATGATACTACAGCCTCACACCTCCCACACACACAATGACTGTACGTTCTGGAGTGATTATCATTCAGAGCTCCAGCTTCATGTGGATAATATCACTGCTCATACAGCGCTTTTTCACCAATCCAGAACTATCCGTACCCTCAGTCCCTGTGCCTGATAACCATCACCTAAGCGTGCCTGTGAAAGAGGGAGGCGTTCCTCTGGAGAAGGATTACTGTAAAGAAAGCCGGAGGTGCCAATACTTTTAAACCGCAAGCATAAACGTGGCTTTACTTTGGTTGAATCTCAATCGTAGGCGTTCTGTGGCGTATATAGTGCACTACTCTAGGCTCTGTACATATCTGCGTCATGTTACACTTCATATAGTCCTGTTTATATGATAAATCCTGCAGAAAAAGAGATCAGAATAAAGGAATAGACCTTTATGTTCACATGCTGTCCAGTAGGAAACTAAATTAAGATTTTAATCACGATAGTTGACTGCTGTGACGGCACTGATGGGTACAGGTACGTATAGCTCATGCCTAATGTGGGATCAGGATGTGGTGGTGTAAACACTCTGTCGAGTAGAAGTTTGCTGTTGGTGTATTATTGTCTTTAAAGTACTTCCTGTGTGTACATTGTGTTCATTAGGAGGGCGAGGGGGAGTCAGACCTGGGGGGTAGTTATGCATGTCCCATCTGCACCCTGGAGTTCAGCAGCCCAGATCAACTCATTGCACACGTCTATCAGGTAAGGACACCGTTACTACCATCACCATCATCATGACCGTCACCACTATAATCATCATTACCGTCACCACAACCACCATCCTGCTGATTACCACAACCATCACTATTATTATCATCATCATCATCCTCACAACCATCACCACAATCACTATCCTCACTATCGTATTCACTATCAATATCATTATCACTGCCATGACTACCACCACCATTATAATCACCATCACAACCACCATTATAGTCACTACCACCACCATTCCTATTATCATAATTCCCACCATCACCACCATTATATTCCCCATCACCACAACTCTAATCACCATCACCACCATTATATTCCCCATCACCACAACTCTAATCACCATCACCAACACCACCATTATATTTACCACCGCCATTATAATCACCATCATCACAACCACCATTATATTCACCACTATCACTATCATCACTGGCATCACCACTACCACCACCATTATATTCCCCACCACCACCACTCTCACCACTGTTATATTCACCACCATCACCGCTATAATCACTGCCACCATCACCATTCCCACCATCGGCATCATTATCACTACAAAGTTAATGCCCATAATCCTATATGGGACAGATATAGATCTTGAAATGTACAGTGAAAAATGCTCCAAGTCCAGTTACAGGTGTTAATTAGCTAGCAGTGCTGATGATACTGAAATATATTTATTGTATGAAATGACTGATGGCTGTTTCTGTCTGTTAACTGCATCTCTATCGCTCTCGCGCGCTTTTCGTGAGCAGCACACGTCAGCGGTGGGTAGCAGTAAGAGTTACATGTGTCCGGTGTGTGGACGAGCTCTCAGCTCCCCAGGCTCTCTGGGACGTCACCTCCTCATTCACTCAGACGACCAGCTCTCCAACTGTGCAGTGTGTGGAGCTCGCTTTACCGACACCAACAACTTCAACAGGTCTGTAACCCAAACACCCATCCACCGTACTCGCGTGTCAGCTGTGTTGCTCATGACGTTCTGTCCAGAGTGGGGGAAAAGGGACCAGAATTAGTCCGTAACAATAACATTCATTAATTTCTGCATTTCTTCCCTGTACACTTGCATTGATCCCAAGAGAGATATAATACTATAATTGAGAAAAAAAAGACGTAGATGCATACACGAGTCTTTTGGTATTTCTCAACATCCAGCTAGATTAACACCGTTTGTAGTGACGGTCATCATTATTTTGTCATTTGTTTCCACACTGCAGGGAAAAGCTGAAAGAGTTCCTCAGTGCCAGTGATTTACAGAGCAGCAGTGAAGATCAGACCTGCTCCATGGTCCAGGCCGTGTCCATGTCTGATGGTCACATGTCCATCACAGGGGCTAATCATGGAGCCACTCCAGGCTCGGTCTTCCATGCGCACCCGGGCAGCCTCCTGTCCTCTGGGTCTGCCCTGTCCTCTTTCCCTGACAGCCTCAACCCGCTACCTGACTTGTTAAACCCCGTGCCAGTGTATCCAGCTGGTGTGCTGCTGGTGTGTAACAGCTGTGCGGTGTATCAGCAGCTGGCGGGCAGCCCGTCCTCCACGATGAGGAAGTGGGCATCACGGCGTAGGAACGAACCGGCTGAGGCGCGGATGCAGCGACTGGAGCGCGAACGCGTGGCCAAAAAGAGCAAACGTGAGCGCGAGACGCCCGAGGAGCGCGAGCTGAGACGGCTACGGGACCGCGAAGCTAAGCGCATGCAGCGGCTGCAGGAGACGCAGGAACAGCGAGCGCGACGGCTGCAGCGCGACCGCGAGGCCATGCGCCTCAAACGGGCCACCGAGACGCCCGAAAGGAGACAAGCACGGCTGGTCCGCGAGCGAGAGGCTAAGCGCCTCAAACGACGACTTGATAAGATCGAACCAGCGCTGCGCGCACAGATCGAGCACGATCCTGCTGCCGTGGCCGCGCTTACCGCTGACGTCAACCTCTTCCAGTTCCCTTTCCCCGTCCCCGTCTCCTCCATGGACAACGGGCTGTTTATGAAACTACCCTAATCTGACACACACTCGTGGACCAGCAGGTGCATCGGATTGCTTCTTATATATAATAACATCAGATTATTCCAAGACTGATTCAGATGGTCACATGATCACTGGCAAAAGCTCTATGTTTATTTATAAGCAGGTGATATTTGTCCTGAGGTGAGAACAGATATGCTGTTTGTGCCCTATTTCACGTTACGTAACATTAGCTAGATCAGTCGCAGTCTTCTCCTGAAGCTTTCGTTACTCAATATAATAACTGGAATAACTTTAGCTAGATTGTTAGCTACTGATTCTGTTCACTACAACTAGCCTAATAAGTGAAGCTAAGGCTGGTAGTCATGTCACGTGGTGATTTTTAGAGGATTATTTGGTTTCTTTTTCTGGTGTTTTGTGGTACAAATAGCTGTTCTGTGTCACCTGAGCACAAATAGGCACTCCGTTATTTATACATGACAGCAGGGTAAAGACTATTTGATGTCCCTGCCTTACGAACAAGCATGTTTTAGAGATCTGTCTTGCGTAAATCTACAGATCTAGTTTGCATGTGGACCTACAGTGAGGAGGAAGAGAAGTGCAGCCACGCCCTCACACGCCCCGCCCTCTGATTGGCCGGAGTTTACCTGTAGCTACGACTCCTCCTCCCTGCTGGAGCGCCGATCCACAGATTCGACTACCTCGTCTCAGGACTTCTCCGTGCTCGATGTCTTCTGTCTGGACTGCAGGGACTCGACACACACACACACACACACACACACACACACACACACACACTCTGACTGGAACGCAGTGGTGTTGGTGCTAAGCTGCTTTCATAATGTTGTTGTATTTCAGATGTTCATTTTTATGCCTTTTTCTTAAAATCAGACTTCAAGTACTAGAATGTAATCATGACTCACCCAATCAGAGGCAAGTAGGCGGGGCTTCGATCACTTCAATCATATCCAGAGCCGTATGAGCCACTGCGGCCGTATCTGGCTACGACAGAATACTTAAAAACTACAATGAAATTTTTTAAATATTGCTTTGTTCTTGGCTTTATGCTGCAATGTTTACTTTAAAAAAAATTTTGTATATATATATGTAGGTGAAAAAGAAGCAAGCACAAATAAGATTTTTTTTTTTTTTTTTTTTTCAGAGAATATTCTCAAATTAGCCCAGTTCATATGACCTTAATGATGGCGCCCTCTAGTTTCACGTTCTGGCATTTTTATTTTTGTTTACTTCCTGTTTCACTCTTCAGCACAGTTTACACGGCAGCGCTGTTGAATTCTGGATTCTG
This sequence comes from Notoglanidium macrostoma, assembly GCA_030068235.1. Lineage (NCBI taxonomy): Eukaryota > Metazoa > Chordata > Actinopteri > Siluriformes > Auchenoglanididae > Notoglanidium > Notoglanidium macrostoma. The sequence goes on from JAQQZR010000007.1 coordinate 22,333,943, forward strand.
ATTGGTCAGAAGGTGATGATATACATTTTTTATAACCGCAGCTCTGTCAGTAGTGCAGGTTTATATTAATGCGCTCTTTCTAACGTTGTACACATTTCCAGGGACTTGTACAGCGGACGCTCCGCTAAGAGTCAACAGACGTTTATTTAGCGTGCAGAGCGAGGAGTCTCGGGCAGCAGTGCGATGGTCGTAACGTCATTGTGAAAGCAACCTTATGCACCGATGCGCTCTTCCTATGTTTGTGTGCTCTTCTGAAAAGAGGAAACGCCACTGACTCACTCTGTCTCTGTGTCTCTCTCTCTCTCTCTCTCTCTCTCGCTCTCTCTCTCGCTCTCTATGCTAAATATGTGGAAACCGAGCGGTCCACGCTGAACTCCTCTGGCTTCGTGGTAAACTCCAAACCTCCATACTGATCTACAGAACAAGAGAAACAAAAGTAACACGGGTTCCTTCTTGTCTCAGGGATGTCGAGGGTGAACCGGTTTGTCCTCGCAGCCTGAGGGAGAATAGGAGAGGATAGAAGAGAAGCAGCTCTTCCTCCTCTTCCTCCTGCGTCTCTCCTCTTTCACGCCGCAGAACCGTTGAGGGAAACACTGCCTCGTCCTCGCTCCGCTCGTTTCAGCCCCACCGACCTGCTGCTTTCTTTTCTGTTTTACACCTCGTCCACGCCGCCAAGGCGCTCCGGCTCCGTACCGCGTGGCGTGTCCGTGAACCGTCGTAGCGAAGTCCTAGCCGAGTCTCTGCATACACGATAAATGCTAAACGAATGCTGATGTTGCCTTTTGTCACCGGAGATGTTTTTTATGTTCTGGTTTTATAGCGAGACAGGCATGATGAGTTCTGTTTAAAAATAATTGTGTAAAAAAAAAACAAAAAAAACCCCCGGATTGCATGAATGACGGATGAATGCAGATGTGAGGCAGCGAGCATGTTGGTTTTTGACGGATGCTTTGCTGGAAATCGACGTGTTAGACGGTAACTAGTTGAATAGACATATACATATTTATTAAAGCTGCTGTAAGAGATGTTGGCCGCTGCCGAAGGCCACGCCTTTCCCTTTCAGGCCTGCATTCGATATGGAGAGAAATGACTGCGAATATGCGCACCCACCGAAACCGGGAAAAAATCTTCAAATTGTTAAAAAAAAAAAAAAAAAACTTTTTAAATCAGGAAGACTTGTGTTACCCTGCTTTAAATTCCGCTAAGCTTTTACTGGCATTACGGGATCTAAAATAAAGCTAGCACAACTGTTGTTGCTGAAATTGTGTGGGGAAAATCCGCCGCTAGATAAATGGTATTAAAGCGGTAGTTAAACCACACCTAGATGTCGAGCTAGCTGAAAATTCTAACTGGGATGAGCTTTCTTTCTATTTTTAATTCGTTTTCTTTTTTTTTTTTTTTCTTTCTCCTAAAGGACCACCGTTTTGCACCAGACCTTCTGATTCCGAACCCATGCTAAGCCACAGTTACCCCTTTTCCACCAACAGCGAACATGTTCTTGAACCTTTTCCTTTCAGGATTCTCCGAACCTTGGTGCCAGCTAGCGAACCAGACCGCGTTTCCACCAGTTTTTCCAGCGGTCGTCAAGGACGCGACGCAAAGCGTTGCGCAACGCACGACGGAAGTAAACAGTAGATCGCATCGATTGCCTGCTTGCTTTTCTTCTGTGATTGCAGTTATTGGTCTTGTTTATGCTTTTCCTTTGCGTGCTCTGCTCTGCTCTGCTTCCTCTCCAAACTAACGACACGCCCTTATCTGATGTCATCGCAGGTCGCGTCGGGAAAAACCTTTCCGCTCCGTTTCCATTTCCGGACCGATTTGTCTTTTTTGCTCCGAACGGTTCACAATTTAGCGCGCAGGTTCGAACCCGGTCCCCGTTAGCGGAAAAGGCGCAAGCGGTCGTTGTCAGGATGTAAATAGCCGAAGTGTTCTTAAAAGTCGATTACAGCAGCTTTAGATACTGTTTACACGAATTTAACTTGTCCGTAACTCCTGAGCGATACCTCTCGACACACAGGGTCAAATAAGATATCGTACTTTACTGTATACTATTTTTCCCCTTTACTTCATTCCATTTATTGCTGGGGGAAAAAAAAAACATGCCAGTGGAGGTTTACAGGATTTCCCGCGAGCGTTATTTCTTCCCGCGGTCTGTCGGATCGAAACGGCAGCGTTCTGGATCAAAGCTAAAAAGAGGCGTGAGTGGGCTAGATATCACTATGCAACGATTCTGTACTCCAAACCCTGTACATCTTGACACTTTCTTATTGTTACTATGCAGCTGAAAGGTGATGAGGTGAAAGGACATGGGATTGCATGCAGCAGATCAACACACACACACACACACACGAGGGTTTTAGCAGAAAACAGGAAATCTGAAATTAGATCAGCTCTCGCACTCTGAGCTAGAAAAAGGTTGTCAGATTTGATGTATAGATTTTCTGTTTGAGAAAACGAACTCCTTGTTCAATGAAAACGGTTCTGTGGAAATGCCTCGGGTTCGAGAGACGGACCGCAAATAAAGTTTTGGACAGAGTTTACAAACCAAGTCTCAGAGCTATGGACTGATCTACACTCTTAGGAAAAAAAAAAAAAAAACCTCCTATTTTTTAACCGTTCTTAACCTCCTAACAAAAAGTTCAAGCTTGGAACCCATGTTGGTAAAATTCTTTTATAGGGTTTGTTCTGCATCAGAAATGCTCCTCGACAGGACAGGTTCCCGACCCTGGTCCAGCAGGACCCTCTTAACCGCTCTAACACACCTAGTTCAAGGCAGGAGGTCATAATTAGCCGATTAGTTAAATCAGGTGGGCTGGGAGCAGGAAAAACACTAAAATGTGGCTCAGGAACCTGTGCCCTAAAGGAACATCTGAAGAAGCAACCTGGTCCAAAAAAGGGCTGGTGTGGCTCCAGGCTTTCGTTCCAGCCAAGCTGGACTGATTAACGAGTGGAAGCAGCCTGGTTGCAGAATCCTGCCATAGTTCAGGTGGAAATAACGGTTGCCAAGCTTCCAAGAACAACATGAGGTCCAAGCTGATTCATTCCAAAATGGCCGACTTTGATGAGCCGGGAGCATCTTCCTGTAGTTGAGGAAAATTTTAATAGCGCCACCTGCAGCACTGGGGGACTCAGCGGTGTCTGCTACAACAAAAACAGACAACAGTTTAATTTCATCTTTTGCGCAAAACCAACCTCGAAGGCGTCGTCTCTGCATCGCGACACCTCAAACCCTTAAAACATTCTTTTTTTTCTTTTTTTAAGAGTGTATGACCAGAGTCCTCCTTTTCTTATTTTGATCTTGATCCAAAATATGGATACAGTTTCTGTCCTGGCCTTTAATAACGAGTCCACTCTATTACTCCAAAGAAAGCTTTTATGAAACACTGGGTCTAAAGAGGAAGTTGGTGTGTGTGTGTGTGTGTGTGTGTGTGTTGATATTGTATGCATTGAGAGAAAGTTGACGTGCATGCATTCTGCTCTTTCATACGCTTGTGTTCTGTTCTTTGCCTGCTTCGTTCTCTTGTTCTATATCGAGGGACCCAACGACAAATTGCCTTTTTTTTTTTTTTTTTTTTTTATAAATGTAAAAAAAAAAAGAATTCTGGTTAGTCTTTCAGGAGACTCTCGACCACGTTTACACACGTCTACAAACGCCAAAACGACTGACGTCGCGTGTCAACTTGCACGTATCGTCGTCGCACGTCTTTCTACGACCTTGGTTCGAATTTACTTGCAGCGAACTCAAACCCTCCCACTTCCGGAAAGCCCTCGTGTGATTGGCCGGACACGACACGTTGCACATGAAACAAGTGAAAAAGAAGAAAGCTGTACTTAAACCTTGCAGAAAGCCATTCTCTGTTACTGGATTAACAGATCAAAATGTCAGGATGAAACTGGGATCAATAAATGTTGACCTGGCTGCAAAACGTGTGTGTGTGTGTGTGTGTGCTCCGCTGGTTACAAGAAGCTTCTCCATCTTGGAAATGTTCTCTTTGGCGTTTATTTTTGCTCACGGTGCTGAACAGACTGAAGTGGGGCGGAGTGAAATGCGTCGGGGGCGTGTCTATAACATTTGACTGACAGGAGGCCGGTATAAAGCACACGTCCACTCCAGCCTGGACTACGGTTTTCCAAACGTGTTTTCTTACACGCTTAATACGTGTGCGCGGATTTCGTTTTATATATATATACAGAAATGAAAAACTAAGCGAATAATCATTCAGAAACGAATTCTGAATGTAAGATTCGCAAGTGAAAGTGGAGACAAAGCCAGAAAAGGAGGCAGTTTGGTAATATTATATATATTATATTGTGTTTACTTAACAAACATGATAAATGCAATGTTTCCGAGAAGTTAGCTGTAACAATAAAAATACAATATCTTTGTGTCCGTACATAGAATTAAGACAGCGAAACGAAATAAAAAAACAAAACGAAACAAAAACTGCCCTAAGTAGTTCACAGAGAGGTACAAATATACAGTACAAATCTATTTTATTCCAAAAAAGGGTACAAATAAAAACGCAACAAAATATAGTTATTAATGCTTTGTAAAGTTCAGGTAGGTGTAGGGTTCTAAGGGAGCACTTTGGGTAGACGACTTCTAAGGCTTCTGAGAAGAATTAATACATATTGGTACGGCCATACGATATTAAAATTCACTATACAAAGTCCATATAACCTGGATTATACTTGAGGATTGAATATTACATACACATCATTGCATATATTTTGCAGGTTCTTTTATGCATTAAAGAAAGACGCTTCTTGTAAAACTGGTTACGTGGTCACGTTAAAAAAAAACTAAACAAAAAGCAGTGTCACTTAGTGCCAAAAAGGTACAATTTAAAAGTACAGAATTAATCGTTAAAAACAAAAGAAATGAAAAGGTTTTAGATTCAGTTCCACTTCTAGCATGAAACCGATAAATTAATCACGACGTCAACATGGATTCTGGGTCGTAAAGCGTCTCGAAAACGAAGTCGGTGAGACAACAAACAAAAAGAAAAGAAGAAATCAACATGATAGTACGACTGAGGAAAGATCTGAGCGTCCGTCCATCTGTCCATCCATCGCCCAAAATGCAGCACGAAATAGTCACCTGATACAAGTCGTCAGTGCCACGCCTCCGCGACTCGCACGCCCTGATTACGGGCGCGTTTCCCACAGAACGTTTCACTTCCGAACGCCAACCATGACGAGGTTTCTGAGGTAAATGCTCGTCAAAGACTCACGTCAGCAGTGCATGGCTGTTTTTCTGAACGCCACGTGATCCACCTTTACTTCCTTTACACGGGACAGAGGACCTGCAGACCGCCGCGTCGCCGGCGGTTCCGTTACACGTACGCGTCATCCGTTATACGACTCCTCTTAAGGCAAGCTCGAGAATATAGAAAGCTCATCATTTATCTACACACACACATACACAAGCGTTGATTGTTTTAACACGGTTTCGCATATAATTCAATATTAGAGGAGGTTACTACGTAACCAGGTGTGGACTAGAATAAGTGCATCTTTCATATGATGATAGAAGTGATGAGGAGTTGATTTATTTATATATATATAAATATATATATATATATATATATATATATATATATAAAAATTTGAAGGTATTGTTCGTTAAACATAGCCAGAGTGCACTATCACGATTCGTCTACAGGGGGGCGCCGTGTGTGTAACGTGCACACGGAGGAGGCGTGGTACGAGTGACATGAAGATGAAGAGGTGAGAGGGAACCATGCGGATGCGAAGGACGGGGATTAAGGGCTGATTTGTACTTCAGCGGAGATCAGCGTGAGCGCGTTCACGTCGAGACGTAAAGAGGGGATTATGGGTAAGCGGCGCAGACGCGCAGGTCTCGAAATAGACGTGCACGTCGACGGCTGAACAGGAGCGCAAGGTATGAGCGTTTTTACGCTGTATGAATTTTTGGTGCTGATTCTGACGTGACGAACGAAAATCACACGTTTAAAAAATAATAATAAAAAAAATAATAAAATAAACAATCCTCTGGAGTTGAGATTTGTGCTCTTGGACCGCAAGTGCCGAGGGGGAGGAAAAAAATAGTTCTGGCAGTGTGAGAATTTTGTGGGTAAATTCTCAGTGTGTGAACGCCGCTACGACGCTCGTCTAAAATCCACCGATACGACGACGCCAAACCCGCGGGACGACTACGTGACACGTAAACGTGAGCGGAACGTGCTTATGGCCTGAAAAATAAATAAATAAATCTCATCTCGAACTCACTTTGGACAACGTGATCCTTTCCTTAAAGCCTGGAGGGCTCTAATTAGTGACGTGATTGACATCGTACGTATTTTCTTACGTAAGGGAACTGGAAGCGTAAGAACCGGGCTTTACGTGCATTTATACGCAGATTACTGAAGGGCAAAACGAACACTTTGGGAATAAACTGGCGAGTTCCTGCACTTTTCTTCAGACTTTCCTTGTCTTTACCTTTTTCTTAATGTATTCTCCACACTGCCCCCTAGTGCTCATTTATCATATTATTATTACACACACACATATATATAATGTGCATGACTAATGATGTATAAATCAGCCCTTAGTGGTCGAAGCAAAGTGGCAAATACATGGCTGTCTCACGCACGCACGCGCGCGCACACACACACACACACACACACACACACACACACACACACACACACACACACACACAC
>JAQQZR010000007.1:22340909-22356854 GCA_030068235.1 Notoglanidium macrostoma
AGTGTCAAATACATGTCTCTCTCACTCACTCTCGCGCGCGCACACACACACACACACACACACACACACACACACACACACACACACACACACACACACGTAGAGGAAAGGCACAGACATTAGGTTGATTTTTCGGTTACAGTGCACAGGATTGAAGCGTTTCGCACGCAATCGGACCTCCTTTAGCAGGCGGTCAGGTCAGTAAGGCAGTGTGTTCGAGTTGGAGATGACACGGAGCAGTCAAACACACGCGCACGCACGCACACACACACACACACGAGGTACAGTAACCAAGCGACATGGCAAGCTTCAAGTTTTGTGACGTTTAGTTTTAGCAACATCTGACTGCTAACAAAAAAAATTATCATAATCAACCATCTCAATTACTATTACTCTATTCATGCAACAAGATGAAAGGGAAACTGTTTTGTTTTTTTTCCCCCTCACCAGAATGCCGAACCGTTGCATCTGTAGTGTATGTTCAGTTATACATTATACCGAATTGCGGTACATTTCCGTTCACTGAGGGGAAAAAACCGCCAAACTCACTCGCAATGGAAGTCCAAGAGCACGTCGACTCTAAAGCGTAGAACTCGTCCGGTTAAAGACGGAACTACTTCCTCAGATGGAAGAATTTGTGCTTATGTGCAAAACGTGGTGAGGCACTGATGGCGTATGGATTCCAGGAAAACGGGAAAGAACCGGGACTACTTCTTAACCGAACTTAAACGTCGGAAAGCTGGAAAATACCCCCTGATGTCAGCTTTAGGAACACCGTTACGGTTCCTGTGTAATGGCTGTAGGGTTGAATTTGTGTTTTAGAAATTGATTTAAACCCCTTATTGAGGTTCAAAACCTGCCCTCGGCTGGAGACTAGACTTCCACTGAACGTCGAGTTGTCGTAAGCAGGTTTCTGTTCCGGGAAACGTTCCGTCACGAGTCTCGTCTGTAGTGATCACACAGTACAGATACAGCGAACAGTTCAGGCTGGGGGAAGAAAAATAAATAAATGGCGGAGTTCCCCTTTAAGGAGTTTCTCTAGAATGGCTGGGGAACTAAAATGCCACTGAGGCGAGTCATTAGAATGAAATTTGGAGAAAAAAAAAGGACACAAAGCAATACGTCCAGTTCCTTTGTTGAGTCAATGAGCTCCCGGCTGCGAGAGTTCGCACTTCCTGCGCAGTACAAAGCGCTGAGAACGTACGCCGCTCAGGTAACTCTGCGTGTAAGGGTATTGCTTATCTAATAGACATCTATTGTTTAGCCGACGTACTGCATTAGTTTGCCTGGAATAGGTTTTTTTTTTGGTCACACGGCAGATACGGAATGAGATTGCGGAAGTCTGTTCAGTCCGGCTGGAACACCGCGCTCACGCCCCTTTCAGGCGGATGCTGGGAAGTTTATTCTGAGACGTTAATATTGAAAGCAGGGATGCATCGATACGCGACTGATATCGGTTATCTAGTTAAAAAATAAAATACTCCGATAACATCTGATACTAGTGTACGATGGCGCGGGAATGACCGCACGAAACGGCGTGACAACGAAACCCCGAGATGTTTCACGAGCTCAAAGAAACGCCCACTTCACTCTCCCGTCTCTCGCGGTCGCAGTGCTCTCTATTAAACGCGCTCCTTAAAATGTTCGACGTGAACCTCGTCGCACGGCAGCGACCCACTCAAACGGAGCTAAAGTACGCGTTCCACGACGTCCCCGACCGAGTAATACTTAACGGTACTCATTTCCGTGTCAGTATGGACGAGTACCAAAATCATCTCACCGATGCATCCCTCATCGGAACAGCGGGTGAGCGGAGCTGCCAATCAAACCGCTGGTCTTGAAATATATAAGACCACTTGAGAGAACTGATCTACGTACGATATTTACGCCAAAAGAAACCGCCACCACTGAGCCCACGGCAGGATGAGGTCATCGGTAAGCGACGTTATCAGATATGGAATATAAAAACGGTCGTCTGAAACCAGAAACGCGTCCGCAGCCGACCAAATATGGTCAACGAGGTCAAACCAGCAGTCAGTCTATGTATTTATATCCGTGGTGAGAATTAATGCTACAAAAAAAAAAAAGAAAAGAAAAAAAAAGCGCCATCGAGTCACCATAAAAAAAAACTCTTTCCTTTTTTAAAGGGTTGCGTTTTACAGGGAAAAATCGCTCCCGTGGTAACTTATTTATCTAGAGCTGGAATAAAAAAAAACACGGAACGAAATGTGAGAACGGGAGAATAATACGGATTAGAGTGAAGCGATAAATGGTGGTTCGAGGAGCGATTTACGCTAAACGGGAATGTCAGGCTCGTATCTGGAATGCTGTCCATATTTATGGTAAAATGATTTCCTTTAAAACTCCAGGTCTAATTGCACTTCGTTTTCATTTTCCCGGGTTAAACTTGTTGAATAGCTAACCAAATAAAAAAAAAAGAAAAAAAAAAAGAAGAATGGGTGATGAAACTGCAGCATTTCTTCTTGGCTGATTTGTAAACAGTGTCGAGCACGCCTGTCAGTTTCTCGCGGAAAAATACAAAAAAAGACCTAAAGTTTTCCCTTCATACAACAACAACAAAAAAAACTAGATGCAAAAAGGTCAGTGGTTCGATCAACTAGAAGATTAACGCACAGAGCTGAGCGACGCGGCGGTATAAATATCGATACGCTGATAAACCGTCACGATACGCAAATTTAGGGTTTTTAATTTACCATCACAACGAATGCTGATGAACGTTGTAGACTTTTTCACTCTTTAATTTACTTTATTGTCTAGCGGCTACATCGGGTATCGTAGAAGCGTATCAGGATCCGATGTTGGCGTCACGTCACCCAGCCCTGATCAACCGTGTGCGACGGCGAGCGTCGTCAGGAGGAATACTGCGGAGAGGGAGATCCGACGTTGTACGAGAAAGTATCTAAAAAAATAATAATAATAATAATAATAAAACGAGGAAGAGACGAGGACCGAACGAAACGCCCTGCGCAGAGAAAGCTGTGCTTCGATCTTAGAACCAGGGATCTGGAGCACAAGAAGAAGAAGAAGGAGGAGGAAGAGAGGGAGATGGTGTCGTCACGCACATGCCCTGGTTGAAAGCCACGCTGATGAGGATTCATAAGGAAATAAAAATAACATTGTGCATTGCTACTAGGGAAAAACAACAACCACAACAGGGTAGGTTCTTCATGCGGACTGCTCATCACAGGAAATAAAGAAAATAACTCAAGCTATTGCTTTAAAACCCATCAGTGGTGATTTCACTCCAACAACAATCACTTTTTCTTTAAAAAAAGCTAGATTTTGGCCGACACCGAGCGAACCGTCTCCATGACGAGGATGTGACGAAACGGTCCGGACGTTTCTACACAGGAATCCTTAAACCTCGACACCTTAATACTAACGTAGGAGAAAAAACAAAACAAAACAAACAATACGGATGTGGCACAGGTAGAACGCGATACTGCGGGAAGTGTAAACGGGGCCGAAACGTCTTTATTTTATTTTTGTGTGTCGTTGCTAAATATTGATTGTTGGTCGTTTTATAGAATCAGGAAGAGGTGATCGTTCTCGAGTCACAAACCAAAGGTAAAAAAAAAAAAAAAATAATAATAATAATAATAATTAACCGGGAGGAAAAACAAGAACAACAACAACAACAAAAAAAAAAGGTCAGCCTTGAGGAGAGGGCAAAGAACCGTGGCCGGGGGTCGACGTGTAGACGTGCGAGAATGATGTGGCGTGGAAACGAAAACAGGGGTCGAAAGCGAGGGGGGCTGTAAAGTAAAGCAGCGACACCAGGAGGGATAGAGAGAGCCTTTCCTTTAGGTTTAGCTAGTCCAAACTATCTATCAAGTACAGGGTATATTTAATATATCTATATATATTTATATATGGGGAGGAAAACAGGCATAATTATGAACATCTTATGGCTGTGTCCAGTTTCCCCCCGTAACGTCCTTCAATACACGTTAACTCAGAGCTGTGAATGTTGTAACTAATGATATTTCATCTGTAAGTGAATGACGGAGCGTGAAAGGCTTTGGTAGATCATTTACCAGCTGGAGCAGTTAGTCCAGATGGTTGGCGGTCTCGCCATCGTTACGAACTGGCACGAACTCGCCCCGAGTGCTCTCAGGCTGCCTAAAAACAAGGGTGTGTGTGTGTGTGTGTGTGTTTGTGTGTGTGTATAAAATCTTTTGTTTGCAAAATCTCAAAAGGAATAAAAAAAAAAAAAAAAAGAAGAAAAAAAAAAACATTCTTAGGCTACATTCTCTCCTTCTCTTTTCACATCTCCCACGCATTTCTGACACTTTCCTCCCCTCTTGCCACTGCGTCTGCTGCTACTTCCCGGCGTTGGAGCGCCCCTCGATGGACAGTTTGACCTCCTGAGGGATGAACGAGGGCCGAGAGGAGCCCGGCGGCGCGGCTAGGCCTCCCTCCTCCCTCTTGACGGGGTATCTTTGGAAACCAGGGGTGGACCAACGCCTCTGTGAGGGCCCGTGGGCCTCGGTGTGCAAATAATAACTGCTCTGGCTGCGCGTGTGCTCCGCCGAAGTCCTGTCGGGTCGGGAGGGCGCGTCTGGGTGTGCCGAGGCGCTCGGCTTTAAGGGCTCCTCCTTGTCGGCCCTCTCCCGGTGAACGCGCTCCATCCTGAGCTGACCCTGAGGCCGCGGGTTCTGGGGCGCCGGAGGTCCCATAGGCTGGCTGGAGGAGGCTCCTGACGTCGAGTTGGCTTTGGTGGAAGTCCTGCTGTGTGTCGGTTGCTGCGGCTGCTGGGAAATCGACGGCGGCTTTTGGTGGGACGCCGGATGCTGCTGGAGGGTGATGGATACGCAGACGTCGCCCACTTGGAGGTGGTGGCAGGTGAGGCCGTAGAGCTGGGCGGTGCGCTCCGGGCTGCAGGATGACCAGCCCTGACCGAAGACGAAGAACGGATGCTCAGGAGGAACGTCGATGCTCACTTTACTCTGGCGCTCGCCGACGGCGAAGCGCAGCGCGACCAGGCCGGGCCTCTGCGAGCTAGCGCGTACGTCCACCACCATGCTCGAGTCGATCTTCAGCCCCGTGCTCGCTTCGGCGCTGCGTACGAAGTCCTGCGTCTGCAGATCCTCCACGCGCTTCAGCTCGCCCGTCGCTAACTGAATGATGGCGCCCTTGGTGAAGTGCGAGGGTGGAGACACGGCAGGGACAGCCGGTACGGCGGGCAGCTCCACCGCCACCGCCCGCTCAGCCACACCTGAGGCATCCGAGATTGTGTGCTGTGGCTTTTCGGCTGCGGCGTCGTTATTGGGATGAGGATGAGGATGGTAGTCCAGGGGCATGAGAAGCGGCTGCCCGTTCGGCAGGATCACCGTATGACCAGGCTGCGCTGTCTGCTGAGGATGAGGCGGGGCGCGAGGGTCCAGCTGGCCGGCGGGGTACGACGCGTACACCGTCCTGCTCTCCCCCTGAACCTCTCTGCTACTGTGGGAAGTCTGAGACGAGCCGTGCGCCGCCTCTCTGCGACCGCGGACCGGCGACGCCAGACGTCCCACCACCTGCTGGACCTGCGTACGAATAAACAAGGTCAAACCGAGGTTCCCGAGGGCTTAAAAAAAAAAATAAAAAAAGCTGCATGTTTTACAAGAAGTCAATTTCTAAACTTTATCCTTGTGCAATCAGATTTCCTTCCGGCATAAAAATCAAAGAAAGAAGAAAAAATCTCGGGTACTTTCTAAGAAGTGGCTCTACGATTGTCTGTTGCTCAACCGCCTATGCAGCCATACTACAGCTAATACAGGAAGGAAGTGGAGTAGAATTTGTGGTGCAACAAATACTGATTCAAAGGCATGACACAAAAAAATGTTCTAACATCCTTTATCATTTACATACAAAAAAAAAAAAAAAACTCCCATTAGTATTAGTAATCGTTTTCAGAGAAGACTAAAGGGTGGCAATTTGGGGAAGAATTGTTTCACAACGCTTCAATGTCAGGAGTAAAATGCGGAACGTTACCGTCACTTTCCTTCGATGAAGAAAAACGCGTTCGCGCTAATTATAAAGCAGGACTGTGTCTGTTACTCAAACAACAGAAGACGGATTGTCGATTCGTGATCAATTATATAAAATGTTATCAAGCAAAATGATCACATGTGTAACAGGAAGATCAGCTGACAGGCCAGAGGTGAACCACGACCTGGATGTGACATTTCGGTGGAACAAAAATACTGAAGCAGAACTAATCTATTTCAGCGAATCCTTTTTTTGTACTTATTTGCATATCAAGTTTGTTTTTTCTTTTCCGAAATGGAGGTCACCTGGCAGTAGTACGACTAAAATGAACGGCACTCCTAAATGTTGAAAACTCACCTTGACGGCCAAAATGATCACGATAAAAAGAAACCGAACGCGAGTTCTCTCACCTCCAGGTCCGTGTCTGGGGTGCTGCGCTGGCCGGGCGACGCTCTTCCTTCCTGCCTGCAGAGCTTCCGGTCCTGCAGCTCCATCACCGTGCCTTGCTGCAGCCGCGTCGCTGCGTTTCTCGCCACGTAAACCAGGTCTTGGAGGCTCTCCCTGCCGTTTTCCCGATCCCCCCCGTTCATCTCTCGGTCCTGCTCCATCGAGCCGCTCTGAGGCTGCACGGCTCGGTCGCTGGCCGACTTGTGGTAGTAGACGGGGATGCGCTCTGCCGTGGCGATCATCCCGATGGCGCCTAGAGGCTGCTGCGAGGACGAAGAGGAAGACGCCGCCGCCGGGTGCTCGGACAACACCAACGGGACGCCTCCTGTAGCCGCCACCTTGGCGTAGGCGTGAGACGAGACATGCTGCTGAGGCGGTGACGAGACCACGCCTTCCTGGATGACGGATGGATAGGGCACCAGGTGAGACTGAGCCGGTATCAAGGGGCTAGGAACGAACCCCGGGGGAACTGCATAGGGAACGGCGGCGGCGTACGGAGAGCTGACAAACTGTGGGATGGGAGCGTAACCGAGGGGAGGGTAATGGATGCCGGTGTGTTGGAGGAGCGGCGAGGGAACCGTGTAGGCTGGAGAGATGTGGCCCAGCACGGGGTGGAGGCTGGTGGGAGAGTAGGTGCCTGTCGGAACGGCTACTTTATACAGCATGCTGTACTGATCCACGGGTATTCCCGGGGCGATGCTTTCCGGCCCCTCCACTCCGTAATGCAGGCTAGTTTGAGTCCGGACATATTCGCCGCCTCCGCTTCCACCCTGAGCTTCCCCGCTCGCTCCGGAACTCTGTGACGACGTCGTCGTTTCATCTGCACCTCCTCCTCCAGTGTGACTGCTGATGCTACTGCTGCTGTTGTTGTTGTTGTTATGAACGGTGGAAGCATTGTTAACCGGAAGGTCCCGCTTCTTTGGAGGGAGGCACTCCTGATTGCGCTCGTGAGCTGGCTTCATGCTGTTCTAGATTACACGTGGACGATGTTAGTGAGAGGCGAGGCCCGACAGCCACAAACACAGCACCTCGGCAATCAGCTCTGGGAACCGCTCGCTGAGCTCTTCCATCACGTTACCTAAACAGAAACACGCTCCATGAGTACAGCAAAAAAAAATAATAGTAATCCACATTTTAGCATTGCACTCGACATGGTGAGGTCTTCTATTAAGAGGTTGTTTATTTACTGTTTACTGTAGGAGTCTCCAGTGTCACAGCTCAGTCAGGAACATGACACGATGCATCTTACTAGAAGAGAAATAAAACACTCTGGGATGTGTCGTTACAGGAGATCCATTCTGGAGTGCTAACGTTAACTCCGTTTCATCACACTGCAACCTTGTGGCTTATTTTCCGCCAACTGCACTCCCAGGCATGTTCTATTCCTTACTTATTAGCGCAAGGATCGATTAATACATCATTCTCAGCGCATGCGAAATAGAATTCAGGCCCGGATGACTCAAAACTCTGGATTCACTGTAACTTGAGCTCGAACACGAGAGTAGATTTATTTATTATATATAATAGAAACTATTTATAAGGAAGTCAGGCTGCTTAAGAAAAAGTCTATATTGTACATTTAATCATTTATTGGTTAAAAAAAAAAAAAGGCTGTATAAAAGTCTATTTAAAAAACTTAAACGTGACAAACTGTACATTTTATGAATCTAAGCTGAAAATAGTATTATTTTTATTTAAAGTAATCGAGACAGTCAACTTCTAACCAGTACCTGCATTTCATCAGATTTTATTTATTTTTATGAATTTTTTTTTTTTTTTTTTTTTACACACTTATAAGCTGGACATCTGACAAAAATAACTCGTTTAGAAGGTTGTCTTTTTTTTTTTTTTTTTTTAATATTACTGAAACACATTTTAGCTCTACAGCGCGACTATTAGCAAAGAGCTAGCTGTGGCTGGGGCGAGTGGGCTTGGACATCAGCTAGCAAAGATGGAAAACTGCACAGGAAACCTGTTTAAAAAATAAACATATCATATTTTTAGCATAATGGTTATCTTTAGATAAAGACAAACCCGGAAAAATACTTGTTACTCTTAAAAAAAAACAACTTTATTAACCCCAAAATGTCAAAAGCATTAATATTCGTCTGCCTGGACTTCACATTAACGGGAACATCCCAACTAGCTAGCAACCTCGAAAGCTAGCCACCCGTTGCTAAGCTGCTAATCGCGTATTTATCGGTTTGGAAAACGCGTTTTCTTCAGTCATAACGAATTATTTTAGAAATACAGACTCACCCAGGCATGTCATGATGTTGCCTACGGTCGAGCTTCAGGCGTTTGGTGAGTCAGTGTCATAAATCAACGGTGAAATCAGGGCTGATGATTAGTGCCCATTTCAGAGGCCAGCGACGAAACCTCAGCGGCGCGCACTGATGACATCACTCCTGTAGGCGCATGCATATTCGTATGAGCACATTCAGGCATTTATTTATGATTTTATCATATCTGTACAGTCTGATGCCAGTTTATATCAGGTCCACCCACTGACAATAGCCTGTCTGATGTACTGCACAAAGTTTTAGCACCCTTCTAACCCGTCCTTCACAGGTTTCCATCCCTGCTCCTAGTCTGCACTCCACATTTTAATGTTTTCACAACTCAAAAACATCTGATTAAACTATACAGTTCTTCCTGGGTTGAACTGGGGTGTATTAGAGAAGGGAAAACACTAAGCATGCATGACTGGAGACAGTCAGACAAACAGCTCACCAACCAAAAACCTCCAGCCAGAAGTGAAGCTGATGAGGATCATGCTCAGACTCTGTGCATGAAAATGTTCCCAAGTTTCTGTCTGACCACTTACAAGATGAGCAACAAGATAGGAGTGTGTACTAAATACTTCTGTATCTATCTGAGCCACTTGTACCAGCACCACACGCTACCATTTCAGTGTTCTGGTTTCAGTATGACAAATGACATTTGAATACATTCATTTTTTTAAATGAACCCTGTTCAGACATATTTAAACTTTCTGACATGACAAGTCACATGACCGAGTAGTCATTCCAAAAGTAGGGAGAAGCTTCATCAAATATATGCACACATGCCAAACTGGGTAAGAAACCATGTCATGTTTTATCTGGAATAACAAGAGATATTAGCAAGACACAATAAATATTTTTTCCATCTCATTCTTTTTCTTATAAGATCAAGGGAGTAAACCTTTCAGCCATTTCCTGTAATCCTACAAGTGTGCTTGTCTAAAACAGCATTTGCAAAGATCCTGCATTTAACAAACCCTTATTTCCTAAACCTAATATAATATAATATAATATAAGTTTATTATATATTCATCTGCTCAAATCCATGCATATTTTGGAGATTTCTTTTTTAATTTACACTTTGATATGAGCCTCAGCAGTCCTTGTAAACTTTTTGACCATTGTAGTTATTTAGATCTTTTTTTGTTGTTGCCTGAAACCCCCATATCAGGCCATTTTATATATACCTCATGAACTTACAGACAGAAGGACGAGGCAGAAGGAGATGCTGCAATTGAATAGTTCTTACCTGACACTTGTTTCCTGTTATTGTATGTAGTGAAATAATCATAATAAGCATGCACTTTTTTCTTCTTCTTTTTATTATTAGCGTATTATTAACCTCTCCTCTTTAGCCTGCAGGATACGATGTCCATAATTTCCCAACAGAATTTAAAATTTCAGTTGGTCAGACCTCAGGACAGTGTTCCTCTTCATCTCAGTCCATCTTAATGAGCTACAGAAGGCGGCTGCATTTCTGGATCATGTTTTTATAAATGGTTTCTTCTTTGCATAATAGAGTTTTAACCTGCATTTATGGATTATGGGAAGTGTTCCTGAGCCCATGCAGTTATTTCCACTACAAAATCTGTTTTTTTGATGCAAAGCTGCCTGGGAAGGTCACGAAGGTCTGCTAAGGTCACAGCCATCCAGTGTTGGTTTTCGGCCTTGTCCCTTGAGTACAGAGATTCCTCTATATTTTCTGAAACTTCTAATGATATTCTGTATTGTAGATGATGAAATCCCCAAATGTTTTTATGTTAAGGAACATTATTCGTAAAGTCTTTCACTATTTGCCCATGCAGTCTTTCACAAAGTTGTGAACTCCTCCCCATCTTTACTGCTCTGAGTCAAGCTACTGACTTGTTGCCAGTTAACCACCAGGTGTTTAATTTTTTTATTACACACGTTTTCCAGTCTTGTGCTGCCCTGTCCCAACTCTTTTGAAATGTGTTGCTGGCCTGAAATTTAAAATGAGCCTTTATTTTTCATAAAACAATAACATTTCTAGGTTTTATCATTTGTTATGTTGTCTTTGTTCTATTTTCAATTGAATTTGGGTTTACATGATTTGCAAATCATTACATTCTGTTTTTATTGGGATTTTACACAGCATTCTCAGCAATCTTTTTGGAAACGGTGTTGTACATTATCCCGCTTATTATGACTACTTACAAAAGAAAGCAATAATCACATGATTTAAAATGATCTTACTGATTTAAAAGTGAGCTGTGTAATAATTCACAATATCATTCCTCCTTATCTCTCCCAGAGTTTCTTCTGACTGAAGCATATTGTGCTGCTTGAGACTTTTTTCGAAGAGCCGAAATTCTGGTGCCTTTTTGACACCCGCCGCTAGGTGGTGCTGTGGTAGCGCTGCCGCCATTTTGGACTGATAACACTAATGGGAACCTCGTGTATTTACTGTCTGTAATGGAAACAGAATAGAAACTACAGACGAGAAGCAAGAAGAGAAGATACAGTATATTACTGATATATGGATTAATATATTTTATACCTGTTTCTGTATAGCCTGTGTGTGTGTATATATATACATATATGTAATCTGTATGTATATATATAATATGTATATATATATATATATATATATATATATATATATTTTTTTTTTTTTCTATTGAAAAAATGTATGAAAGATGCTATATAAGTAAAGTTTATTAAGTTGTCTATTATTATTATTATTATTATTATTATTATTATTATTATTATTATTATTATTATTATTATTATTATTATCATTAGTAGTAGTAGTCTCTGGCTCCAGTTCCAGGCAGGGCAACGAGTGCAAAATGGCCTTTAGCACCATCTCTGGTCACTTTGAGTACTACATCATGCCTTATGGGCTCTCTTGCACCCCCTCTGTCAGGGACTTCTTGTCCAAGTTTGTTATTGATTACATGGATGACATCCTGATTTATTCCCTCTTTCTTTGAACCCTTGTCGCTCATGTCAGGAAGGCTCTATCACATCTCCTCGAGAACCAACTCTGTGTCAAGGGGAAGAAATGCGAGCATGATTTGCCAGAAATCTAGTTCCTGGAGTATATCATCAACAAAGAAGATGTGGCTATACACGAGGCCAAATGAGGTTCTTTCGGGGTTTAAGTTCCGTTGCCAACCCCCTCACGACACTCCTCAAACACCTGGCTTGGAACCCCACAGCTGATGAAACCTTTGCCAACTCAAGACTCTCTTCACCACAGCTCCCATTCTGACACATCCTGACCCATTTAAGCCCTTTGTTATGAAGGTAGATGCCTTCATTTTTGTTGTTGAAATCAAAGCAAGTAGCTAGAATTGTTATTAATGTTAGCCACTAGCAAGCATAGCTATTTAGGCAGTATGATGACCTAGCTTATGGCGTCTCATTGTACTTTCCTGCCTGTGTCCCCCAGGGTGTCAGTATAAGACGCATCTTTGTCACTTCCTCTTTGGCATGTAAATCTCTAATTTATATTTCATCCATTCTTCATTCTATGGCACCTTAAATTGAACTAAAGCAGAGCCCAGCTGTTGCACATAGCCTGGAATCCTCCTGCATTTGTCTTTTAGTACCGAGTGATGGACTCCTCCAGTTCAGCTGCTGTATTTAATCTGGAGTACTTCATCAAAAAGAAATTGATTATGAAATCAGATGACTCAGCAGCATTTAAAAAGCCTCTCTTATATCAGTATTGTTACCCGTAGCGTCAACAGCGCCATGGTAAAGACTATAAATCTTTTTTTTAAATTAATCCAGAACTTGATTCAGCACAGTCCTGGCAGTGAGGGTCTGTTGATGGATGAACGCTGCAGACAAAACAGAAGAATTTGACTACCAAAATTTAACTGCAGATCCATATCCATTATCCTATTTGCACATTTGTTAGGTGTTCCTAATTGTAAGAGTGAATATTTTAAGCCCAGAAGATTTTCAATATCGGTTGACTGCTTTATCGTCATTTGTATACAAGGGGGTCCTAGCCCAGACATTAGAGTACACACTCATCAAACCTCCTCTAGGAATCTCCATGTGATATGACAGTGATAAGAGCAAAAGCACATGCCATAGCAAAAGATAGAGGAAATTTGTCTACAAGTAATTTCCAAGTAATTGAAGATCACTGGGTAAAAAGTAACTGGGGTTGCACCATTAGGGAAAAAAATAAGGTAATAAGTCCAGTAGATTGTTTATGTCTAATAGATAATTTGGTAATATCAGTCCCGTATATCAAATAACTGTTAACCTAGGTGAGGCACGTTCTGAGAAATATATCACTATGCTGCAAATACTGATGTTACTTTTGTTTGTTTTGTGAGCATCCAACAGAGCTATTGTTTCGACTCCAGCTTTAGAGGCGTTGACTGACTGTAAAGGTAATACTGTCTGTGCTCTGGCCGAGAATATGGCTGAATGAGGACATGATAGCTCTGTTTGTCACGCAATGAATCATAATATGGAGGTAAACAAGCAGTAACTTATGGACTCACACAGGAGGTGAATTTCTATAATGTCTGTAGTATAGCAATCATGAGTATAAAATTAAAAGTGCATTTATTTGTCCAGAGAAGGAAAAATGGAAAATTATTCCATACCTTTAGTACTGAGCTAATCACATATCTATTAGTTACTTCTTTATTATCATTAGCTAAACTCTATAGTCACACATTTATGCAGTATAATAAGAAATCTAGTGCGGCTGCTTGTGTGTGAGAAAAGCAGGAAGAAGTCCTCTAAGGTCTGATAAGGCACTGAGGGAGGTCTGCTGTGATGTCTTGTTATGTATGATGAGATCTTTGATGGTTGCAGCTATATTTCTCTTTACGTCCTGAAAGCAATGAATAAATCAAATGCTCTGATAATAAAAAGAAAAATCTCTCATCTGTGGAAGTCGTGGGGCTGTAAAAACCCATCCAATCATTTCATATTGTCTAAATGAGATGATTGAAAGCCCTACATCTAATCATTTACCTACCTGGCTGTATACCTACCAATACAAATTTAGACTAAAATATAAACGTGTATAACATAAAGGGTTAGGGTTATGACTATCTTACATATTGACAGTTTCAAACAATCTTTTGAATTAAAAACTACCTGATATATTCAATGTCTTAAAACAAACAAAAAAAAACAAACCAAATAGGCCTATACAGTAATTAATTTCAGATGCGTTGGTGCCCCCTAGTGGCTGGTGCTCAGCCGGTATCATATGTAGTAGATCCTGGCCAGCCTACAAGCTAAAAGTTATTGAATTTTAATTATTTGTTTTCCAAAATAATAATAATAAAAAACTATCATAAAAAAAGACAAAACTGAGCTTTTAAAATCTATTTGCTGCATGTGGTAGCAATAACTACGGAAGAGGATTAGGGCCACGTGAAAAAAATTTCAGAGAATTCTGAGAAAAAACTCAGAACTTTGAGAAAAAAGTCAGAATTATCAAAAACATGTAACTTGTCTTTTTGAAGACAAAGTTAAGACCATTTCTGTTACTACACAGTATACTATTTTTTTATTTGAGTTTATAAGCTTACAGTCTTGGATATATAATATATAAAAACTTTTGAAGTTGTAGGTCACAATTGCATTCTACAGCCAAATAAGCAACAAAACTCCAACAACAAACATTCAGAAATGATGCATATACAGTGGTCTGAGATTTTTTTTAGAAGTTTGAATCTGTACTAAATCCAAGAAATCATCCTGTAAGGTTTGAAATAAGTTAATCCAGAACGGCACACTTTGTTTGCGACGAGTACTCCACCATCCTTCAATGCGCTGATTTGCTGTTCTCCTTCCATAAAGAAAACTCCTCTCTCCTGCAAAACTGTCTGTGTGGTTTCTTCGCAAAAAAATCCGCTTTTCTGCTACAAGGCCATTTTCGGTGCCTCTGTCTGCACGAGTTCTCTCTGGGCATCCACATATGGATGTAACAGTTTGGATAAAGTGGCTTGAAACAAGCTTGGGATCATTGTTTGTAGTATAAGCCTCCATCCATAATACATAGCGGCTAAATCCATCTATACATCCACTGATGGCAATACCATAAGGCTTCAACTTGTCATAGCCATCCATATGTCCAAAGTGCATTTGGTTCACTGCAGTAATACTGGCATTTTCTCAAGCGCCTTGCTCGTCTTAATTCTACACCCTCAGGCTCAACCAATTTGATGATGCGTCTTATGGTATCCTGTGACACAACAAATCCCAATTGAACTGCATGAAGATGTAGCCAGCGATAACCTTGTAACTGTTGTTATGAGGATAGTGTGCAGACAGTAACTGTTGTCCTTGTTTCACGTTTTGCTTTCAGTGAATCTACAATATATAAACTGTGCTAACTCTTGTTACAAACTTGGCATCTCTTCAAACATCTGTTCTGATTATAGCAAGACCAACACCGTGACTAGATATTTAATAAGACCTCAGACTACCTCAGCATTGATTTGTTGATGTCATATTATTTTAAACTGTAATAAGTCATATATTGTAATACAGTCATACATTCGCTGCTTCCTGTTTGGTGCTGGAGAGAGCTCTCCTATTGGTTGTCAAACATCCCATGAATCAATGTCACCTGTTCAACTCACCTCAACGTTGGCGTTTACAGTCATTTAACCCAGTAGAAAAGCCATTTTTGCAAACAGTGAGCAACATTGTCTTTATATTTGACCCTTGTCTGACTCTAACATCAGAATTCTTACTTTGTTCTCAGAATTCTGACCGTTTTTTCAGAATTCTGACTTTTTCCTCAGAATTCTCCGAAATGGATTTCACGTGGCCCTAATCCTCCTCCGTGAAATCACAAACTGTATCATAGTGCATAAAATTTTATATGTGTAAGTCACAACATTATTGAATTTAATTCTTTTTCTTTTTTAAACAAAAAACATTTAGTTATTTTCAAAATTGAGTTAAGAATTTAATATTAAGAATTGAGCATAATTATAAAATCAGAAAATGTCTTGAGTTTCATTTCTATTTGTTTGCAGAAAGAAATAGCAATAGAAAACACTTTGTTACTAAATTTGTTGTTACTAAAAACTAACCCTGGGTTTTATGTGACACAACAAGTTTATATGTGTAATCCATCCATTATCTATACCGCCCAGCATCTTCGGGCGAGAGGCGGGGTACAGCCTGGGCAGGTCGCCAGTCCACCACACGCTCGCATTCACACCTATGGGCAATTTAGAGTAGCCAGTTGACCTAATCT
>JAQQZR010000007.1:22360043-22370425 GCA_030068235.1 Notoglanidium macrostoma
TGGGTGACCCGGGGATCGAACCCAGGACCTTCTTGCTGTGAGGCGACAGTGCTAACCACTGCACCACCATGCCACCCTTATATTTGTAATCACTCATTTAAAAAAAAATCATTAATAAAATACATGCTATAATAAATAAATACTGTATCCTAACACTGCGATATGTCTGATATCCTGAAAACAGACGACTATGATTTTGGATCAGTCTTACACAGTTGCCCGTGCCGTGCACTTTTTAGACGGTTCCTTACTGACTCCATTACTGCAAAGTGCTGGTGACCTGCGTTCCTGAGAGATTAGCTTCAGTGGGCTTTACCGGGAGAAAATGTAAAAATATATTCAATTGTTCTTGGCTCTCTTTGTCCACTCCAGAGGAAGAGAATACACATGATGTCATTTTAGGTGCCCTAGTAGCTAATCCCTCCACCCCCACACACACCCACACACACCCACTGACACACACCCACCCACACCCAAAAACACACACACTCTCTCACACACACACACACACACACAAACATTTGGAAGTGCAGTCTTCTTTAAATCAAAGGAATATATTTTTCATGATGTTTCATGTCAAATAATCTTACAAATTTTACAAACTTAAAAAATATACAAAGAAGAAAACCAAAAGTGTACAATAACAGTATATATATTACACTACAGAACTAACTAGAACAGGCAAACATGTGAAAGTGCAATCTTCTTCAATAAAGTAAATCTCATATATATCTCATATATGATATCTTGTCTCATGACATATATATCTCATCTCGTATATATATACACACACCCCCAAGTAAAGCCATTTGAATTACATTCTGTGTATTAGCCTGTTTATGATTACTTTAGGATATTATTATTATTACAGTGCCTCAGATGTCGGGATTGCAAGTCAGTTTTTATTTTTATTTTTTATCACTTTCTTTTTGAGTTGTCTTAAATCACCCTCGATCACACTCAGGTTCATCGCTTAGTAAAAGAATAGCTTATGCTGATCAATGAAAAACTCCATTAAAACATAACGGCATACAGTGAAATGAGAATATAATTAAATCAACACATGGATACCTCAAGCAACCAGCTAATGCTTAAACGTAACAGGGAATTTTGACAAATGTTCTACCGCAGGAGCAGCTTGATATTTCAGTTTATCATTATTATGCTTATTTTTTGATAAAAATCTAATTTTATATCTTACTGATTATATAACAATCCATATCTATGGTTTAGAATAAAGGTCTGAGGTTGAGGGAGTTAAAAACATGGCAACCCTGGATGATCACAGCTGTTTTACACAACATCATTGATTATTATGATAATCTTTTTGATGCCCTACACGTGATGCACATGTGTGTACCGGCTTTCCTGGGTGGAAATATTAGTAGTCTATTAAGATATCACTATGGAAATATTATCATCCTGGTTGTCCGACACAGGTAAGACATTTTGCATGTTAAATTCATCGGTCTGGATGATCAGGTCCTTTATGTTCTCCTTAAGATCGCTGAAATAGCTTTTCAACTCTTTTACTTGGGCCAAGTGATCGAACATGTAGTCAACGTAATCATCCGATGAAATAACCACCTTCATCATGAACGTAGGGAAAAACATAGAGGAAGATGCTCTTTCAAGCTCCTTGTCCTTAACTGCCCAGAACTGTCTCAAAATGACATCCACTGGAAAAGGAGCCAGTAGGGCTATAAGCCACGGCCCAGGGTGGGACAGCGAGATGGTTGATTTTTTGTAGGTCTTGTACTGCTTTAGCAGCTCCTCTAAGTCGTATTGATAGGAGTCAAGCACACTGATGATGGAACTCTGGTGGACTTGAAGTTGCGCCTCGTGTTCTGCGGTGCTTTGGATCTTCAGTCTGGCTGCATGGATGAGCATCTGCAGATGGAAAGCTGCACCGTTGGTCCAGTGCTTCAGGGAGCGGGAGCTCATTTGTTTGTCCCGCAGCATGGAGTTTTTCAGACGGGTCAGCTGTTCACTCAGCTGTTTCTCCAGGCGTTCGGTCTCCTCTAGTGCTCGGCTCGGCTGGTGCAAATACATACGTAGGCGTTTCAAGTACTCTTCCATCGAGTCTCTCACACCTGAAGCCTTTTCCTCAGCGAATACACGGCGCAGCATGTCCAGTGTGCTGTCGTTGTTCTCTTTCTCCTCCTGCTCTCTGACTTTGAGCTCCAGGGCTATGGACACAGCCACTGCGCCTAAACCCACCGCGTTTGGGACCGCTTCGAGAGCGGCTAAAGCAGAACCCAGACCTTGTACAAAGTCCGGAATCCGATTGCACATGTCTTTAAGTTTCTGGGTGATGGAGTTCTCAAGTTCAGCTGCTGAATTTAATCCGGAGTACTTCACCAAGGAGACATCAATACCAACATCAGGTATTAGATCAGAGTCCTCAGCAGCATCTAACATAAGACGGGGGAAAAAATCTCTTGCTTCTCTTATTTCAGATATAACATTACCCATAGCGTCAACTGCGTTGGTCCTAAAATGCAAAGCACATTAACAAACCAAATACGCAAAAAAAAAACCGCAACAGCAAAATCAAACTCTCAGCAGCAAAACCAGAACCGCAGTAACATTAACTCCAAACAGAATGGGTAAGTCCTTATTCAACAACACGTGCTGACTGTTAATTGGCCAGGAAAGTTAAACACTGCGTCACTCTTCCTGAAACCGGTTAAGCTAACCACACATAAATCGTAGGGGCTTTCCTACTGCCTCCAACTTAACAATAAGCTTTACAAAAGTGCTTGCTGTAAAAGATGGTACAAAGACTCTGGCTGAAATCTGCAGAATTCCTGTTAAGTATGTTGCCTCATATTTGGGCATTAAAATTTATGAAAAGAAAAAAAAAAAAAGTTAAAATTTAGTAGCACCAAAAGCAGAAAGCGAGAGTCTGCGAGATCCTACATAACCAATCAATTAAGCCTAGTTAGGAAAAGGTTCTATAGTAGTGCTGATTAAATGGCTGCAAATAACTATTTTCAATAAATACCTTTTGTAAAGTATATAATATGTTTTTAAAAAATAAAACTAAATGATTAATCAGGTTATTAAAATAACCTGTAGTTGCAGCCCTAAAATACATTTTAAAATAAAGAATGATATATTACATGAATTCATGTGCACACGTCACGTGTCTCACGTCACCACTCTGGTCTGGAGTGAAATCAGAGCTAATCTTACAGTCACCAAGTCATTATCATGGCCTCTGGTGAAAAAAAGCGTTCACTGGGTGGAAATTTCACCATTATTTTGTCTTTAAATTAGAAAAAGGGAACATCACAGTACAGTGCGAGTTCTGCCTTCCAGCTGAGAAAATGCCATCATCATCCTCATATTTGGTATTGAGGGCATCCAAAAGTAACAGAACGCCATCAGTTACATTACTTTAATTTTGTGATACTTGGATTAGGTTACTGACAAAAATTTTTTTAACAGGTAAATTTGTAGCTGTGTTGAAATACATTTTTAAAGTAACCCTCCAAACCACGTGTGTATAAGCATGTATGCACACACTGATCAGAAATAACATTAAAATAACTGACAGGTGAAGTAAATAACATTGATGAACTTGTTACAGTGTAAAGGGGTGGGATATATTAAGCAGCATGTCAGTTCTTTGAAGTGATGTGTTGGAAGCAGGAAAAATAGGCAAAGACAGGATTTACACATTCAACAGTCTCTAGAGTTTACACAGGATGTTGCATAAAATGAAAAGCAATGCGCGAGTGACTGTTCTGTGGGTGATTAAAGAGGTCAGAGGAGAATGACCAGGTTGGTTCGAGCTGCCAGGAAGGATATAATAACTCAAATAATCATCCTTTACATCCATGGTGAGCAGAAAAGCATCTCAGAATGCACAGAACATCAAATCATGAGGTGGATGAACTACAACAGCAGAAGAGCGCGTCAGGTTCCACTCCTGTCGGCCAAGAACAGGAATCAGAGGCGATCATGGACACAGACTCACCCAAACTCAACACCTGAAGACTGGTTAAATCTAAACCCTTAATGTACTTACATTTCCTATGGTACAGTTTATACTATTTTTTATTTCTTAATTTTTGTTTAGTTATTTCTTTTTCGATATTAACTGTAGTAGAGCTAGCCTTTAAAGACATGGCAACCCGTGCCAATGGTTAACAGTTTTTAATTTGCTTTGAATTTAATTTTAATATGAAATGCCCTCATGCATTAATATAAATGCCTTTTTTGTAGTTCGCTTGTTGCCATGGTTACAATGGGCATAGGGATTAGGGTTTTTTGTTTGTTTGACTGTTTTTTTTTGGTTTTTGCAGCTTCTTATCAAGACACTTGGAGGCCCAAAACTCCACCCCAACACACACACACACATCACTGAGAGATCATTAGCTCCTACATGAAAAACTATCTTTGAAAACTTATGCTTTCCTAAGACCCTAAGATTATTTTTCAGTACCAGCTGTTAGACTTCATGTGGTTAAAGAGTTTTTGGGCTGGGTGGGTGGATCTCTGATGATAATGTAGGCTCATCTGCTGGTTCCCTGACTGTAGATTTCCTGCAGTGAGGTTAGATCTGTCCCAGTAACTCTCAGGGCTGACTTTATGACCTGCTGCAGCGTCCACTTGTCCTGTTCAGCGCAGCTGATTAACCATACCTCTATGCAGCAGGCTAGTACGCTCTCTACAGTGCACCTGTAGAAGTGAGAAGGGTCTGACTGCAGAGCCACAGAGCCACAGTTTCAGACCAGCAGGTTCACAAGAGTAGTTGCATCCCAGTGGCACTGAACACAAGTGCAGAAGGACCTTGTGAGACACATTCTATTTACTAAGAGACAGATTCAGAATAACAGGCAGTAATCAATCATGGTGTGTATTGTCTGATGCAGTCTTATATAACAATTTCTTTTGAAGATCAATTAAGTGTGACAAATATGCAAAAATTAAACAGGAAGTGGCAAACACTTTTTCACCGTACTGCATACGAGATTCTAAGAGTCCTTGTATCATGTACAGTACCCAGATAGCCGATCAATCCGACATCAGTAACAAAAACTGAAATAATCTATTTTATTAGCTAATGGTGCCTTCTGGAAAAGGCCTTATGTTAGGTCCTCTAGGTTTGCAAAGCCAGCTTTATCCCATGTGTCAGGGTTTTGCATGAAAAAGTCCGATCTGGTGAAGCTAGATGTTTATTTGAAATCTGCAAATCTTTGTCCAAACATAATTGCATGGTATATACGAGTTAGCAAAAGGTTTAATGGTTTTCGGTAACCAAAAGAGGTTTCTTCATTTCCAGTGCAGTAAAGCCATAATTATTTGCAAATATATTATTTGCATTATGTGTATCCTTTATCTTTGTTTTATCTTTACTTCTCTCTCTCTCTCTTTAAGTTGCCCATTATTATTGTTGTCGTTCATTGATATATAAATAAGTGCAAAAGAATGCCTAAAGAAAAAAAAAAAAAACAGGGTCTATATAATCCACAGGAAAATCAAGATTTGCTTCCTCTTCATTAAATGAACACGCCTGCATTGTTGTATGTCTACATCCATATTTATTCATTCATTTATTTTGACTGCTGATCTTTCCCTTTAGATTTATTCCACCTGCCAACAGATTACATTTACTTAGGCCACACTATGTTACACACAGGGATAATAGCTATATTGAAGAGGAACTGCTGTATATATTTATACTGCCTATTCTCTTTAATACAACAAACATGCTTCCAAACATTTCATATACATAATAGTTTAACACAAGCACTATAACACTGTACTGTGTAATCTGTATTAAAATAAATTGCATGCCTCTAACCAACAAAGAGTGGTTCATCCTTACTTTATTAATACTATTTTCTGAAACTATAGAAGAAATAACAGCTTTATATTTTATAAGATAATCCATCAGTAATATACTATATTTAGTTTTTTTTGTCAGTGTAATTCTCATTAATAATGAGCTGTTGTATTATAAAGCACTATCATGCATAAGGCTCATCTACATGCAGGTGGAAATATTAGGCACCCTGGCTGTCTGTGACAGGTAAGACCTTTTCCATGTTAAATTCTTCATTGTGGATGATCAGGTCCTTTATGTTCCCCTTAAGATCACTGAAATAGCTTTTCAGCTCTTTTAGCTGGCTCCAGTTGTCAAATATGTAGTCAACATAACTAGGTAACATCCTTGGCCTCGCAAGGCCTCTTCCTGAATCATGATTATGAGCTCCAGGGCTATGGACAGAGCCACTGCGCCTAAACCCACTGCGTTTGGTACCTTAGTAAACACAGCTAAAGCAGAGCCCAGACTTTGCGCATAGTCAGGAATCCTGCTGATCATGTCTTTTAGTACTAGGGTGATGGAGCTCTTTAGCTCAGATGCTGAGTTTAATCCAGAGAACTTCACCAAAGAGACATCGATACCAACATCAGGTATTAGATCAGATGATTCAGCAAGATTTAACATACGACAGAACAAATCCTCTCTCTTGCGCCTTATCCTTCTCTCCGTCTCTCTCTTCCTTTCTCTCATTTGAGATTCAATGATACCCATAGAGTTAAGAGAACCACGTTAATGTTTATAAATTGGTTTGTTCCGAATTAATCCAGAAATGTCATCACTGCAGTCCTAGTAGTGAAGGACCCCCTGCTCTTTCACTTTCATTTCTTCTTTCCCTTTCTCTAACTATTTAACCCTTGTGTGGTGCTCGGGACTGAGAGACTCATTTTCAGTAGTTAGTAAAAGAAGAGCACCACAGTCATTGTCAGTAAATAAATAGAAATTAGCTCAACAAATCTAACGAAGAGCGTGTCATCCCTACATTAGAGCAAAGCTTGGAATTTAAATTGAAGCAGCTGTACTTCTTTCTTCTCTCTGTCTGTCTGGCTCTCTCTCTCTCTCTCTCTCTCTCTCTCTCTCTTCTTACATTTTGTTTTTATGCATCTCTGGGTCCGGAACACAACATTTTACATCTGTCTAGCTCCATCTATCATAGATTTTAATAAACAGCTCACTTTTACTTTTAACTAACTTTTAATGTTTACTTTACTGTTAGACATTTTACAGTACATGACCTTTGTACTATATTATTTGATTTTGTATTGTATTATTTTTTCACTTGCTGCAATTTCATTTTGTCGTTTCAACATTGTCGACACGGTGGCAAAAAAAAAAAAAAAATGCAAAAAACAAAATACGCAAAAGGAAATAAAAAAACGAAACGGCAAAATCAAAATCTCAGCAGCAAAACCAGAACCGCAGTAACATTAACTCCAAACAGAATGGGTAAGTCCTTATTCAACAACACGTGCTGACTGTTAATTGGCCAGGAAAGTTAAACACTGCGTCACTCTTCCTGAAACCGGTTAAGCTAACCACACATAAATCGTAGGGGCTTTCCTACTGCCTCCAACTTAACAATAAGCTTTACAAAAGTGCTTGCTGTAAAAGACGGTACAAAGACTCTGGCTGAAATCTGCAGAATTCCTGTTAAGAATGTTGTCTCATATTTGGGCATTAAAATTTATAACGGAACAAAAGAGGGGTTGACTCTAAACTTTAACCTCAACTGGAAAACTAAAAAAAAACATATGGTTGATGAGAGATTTGTCCCTTAAAACTTGTATTTTGTTATTAAGAAGTGAAGGTTTGTCATGTTTGGGCTATCCTCCTATGCTATTGGATGTTCCGAAAGTAACCAAGAATATCGATAAAAACCTTTTTCATGTTGTTTGGAGGAATCGACACCAATTCTTTAAGAAATGTGTGGTATGGAATTCAGGTCACTTTGAGATGACTAATCCATCCATCCATTATCTATAGCGCTTTATCCATCTGGGTCGCGGGGAAGCTGGAGCCAATCCCAGCATCTTGGAGCGAGAGGCGGGGTACACCCTGGGCAGGTCGCCAGTCCACCACTCGCTCGCATTCACACCTATGGGCAATTTAGAGTAGCCAGTTGACCTAATCTGCATGTCTTTGGACTGTGGGAGGAAACCGGAGCACCCAGAGGAAACCCACGCATGCACGGGGAGAACACGCAAACTCCGCACAGAAAGGCACCCTGGGTGACCCGGGTGACATCAGATAATGTAATGTATATATCTAAAGATGACATTGCTCCGACATTGATCAGATAAAATATGCTCTGAAACTAAAAGTTTATTTGAACTCTGCAAGTCTTTGTCCAAACATATTTGCATGGTACGAGTCAGCAAAAGGCTTTCTGATTTTCTGTAACCAAAAAAAAGGACGGTTTCTTCGTGTCCGACCCTCCAAGTGCAGTAAAGCGATAATTATTTGCAATATCCACATGTACCATGTGTATCCTGTCTCTTTGTTTTATCTCTCCTTTTCTCTCACTCTCAAGTTGTCCATTATTATTACTATTGTTATTATATTAACCATAGAAATTTAAGCAAGTGAAAAAGAATACCTCAAATACAGAAACAAGATCCTTATAATCCACAGGAAAATCAAGATTTGCTTCCTTGTCATGAACTGAACACACTTCAATCATTTGTATGACTGTAACCATATTTATTCATTCATTTATTTATTTTTCCACACATTCCCCCCACATATAACATTTACTTAGACTATATATGTTACACAAGGGATACTGGGTATGGTGAAGGGGAACTGCTGTATATATTTATACTGACTATTCTCTTTAATACAACAAACATTTCATACACATAACACAAGAACTATAACACTGTACTGTGTAATCTGTATTAAAATATATCGTATGCCTCTAACAAACAAAGAGTGGCTCGTCCTTACTTTATTAATACTATTTTCTAGAATAAAGAACAGCTTTATAGTTTATAAGATAATAAATCAATAATATACTAGATGTAGTATTTCTTTGGCAGTGTGATTCTCATTAATAATGAGTTGTTGTATTATAAAGCACTATCATGCATAAGGCTCATCTACATGCAGAGGGAAATATTAGACACCCTGCTTGTTTGACACAGGTAAGACCTTTTGTATTTTAAATTCATAATTCTGTTTGATCAGGTCCTTTATGTTCCCCTTAAGATCACGAAAATAGCTTTTCAGCTCTTTCAGCTGCTTCCAGTTGTCAAACATGTAGTCAACATAGTCAGGGGAGCTTATCCACGTACCTGAACGCACACTAGAAGTTCCCTTTTTAAGCTCCTTGTCCGTAATGACTATAGGATCTGAGGGCATACCTACAATCATCGGCCTAGGGGGATAAATTGAGATGGTTGAATTTTTGTAGGTCTTGTACTGCTTTAGCAGCTCATCCAAATCCCTTTCATACCAGTCAAGCAAACTGATGATGGAACTCTGGTGGACTTGAAGTTGCGCCTCGTGTTCTGCGTTGATTTGCCTCTTCAGTCTGGCTGCATGGATGAGCATCTGCAGATGGAAAGCTGCACCGTTTGTCCAGTGCTTCAGGGAGCGGGAGCTCATTTGTTTGTCATGCAGCATGGAGTTTTTCAGACGGGTCAGCTGTTCACTCAGCTGTTTCTCCAGGCGTTCGGTCTCCTCTAGTGCTCGGGTCGGTTGGTGCAAAAGCATATGTAGGCGTTTCAAGTACTCTTCCATCGAGTCTCTCACACCTGAAGCCTTTTCCTCAGCGAACACACGGCGTAGCATGTCCAGTGTGCTGTCACTCTCCGGCTGAGACCTGATAATGAGCTCCAGTGCTACGGCCAGGGTCAATGCGCCTAA
Organism: Notoglanidium macrostoma; assembly: GCA_030068235.1. NCBI lineage: Eukaryota > Metazoa > Chordata > Actinopteri > Siluriformes > Auchenoglanididae > Notoglanidium > Notoglanidium macrostoma. Next base: position 22,369,747 of record JAQQZR010000007.1, read on the forward strand.
ACCCACCGCATTAGGTACAGGCTTAAAAGCAGCTAAAGCAGAGCCCAGACTCTGCACATAGTCAGGAATCCTGCTGGTCATCTCTTTTACCGAGTTCTCTAGTTCAACTGCTGAATTTAATCCAGAAAACTTCACCAAACACTCATCAATGCCAACATCAGGTAGTACACCACATTTCTCAGCAACACTAAGCAAGTTAGGCAAAGTAGTCTCTTTGTTGTCAAAATGACTACCAGTTACAGTGTTTCCCATAGTGTCAACAGAATCAAGTTAAAAACTATAAATATTTTTGTTCTGAATCAAACCATAAACTTATTCAGAGCAGCACAGTCCTGGGAGTGAGGGTCCACGGTCCCTGTGCAGCAGGTCCTCCTTTCCCGTCTCTGCATTGCGTTGATGTGTGATGTAAGGGAGATGACGTCACAATCAGTCCGCGGTCGCTGCTTTTATTCTTCTGTGATATAAGAAATATAATAAACAAAGGTTAGGCCATGAGCCAGCCAGACACACACAGCTCCTCTGCAGTGGCACAGAGCAAGACATTTTACAGGACAATAACAATGAAATAAAATAAACCTAGGTCCTGGGTTCGATCCCCGGGGCTCCCCGTGCATGCGTGGGTTTCCTCCGGTTTCCTCCCACAGTCCAAAGACATGCAGATTAGGTCAACTGGCTACTC
>JAQQZR010000007.1:22370525-22423246 GCA_030068235.1 Notoglanidium macrostoma
AGGAGGGCGCTGTCGGACCACACATCTGGCATGAACACTGCATATTAATATTAATGCCGTTTATGAGCCATTTACACTATATCCTGTTATATAATCCAGTGTCCATTAAAAACTTGAAGCAGCAGCGTCTTCCCCTTCCACTTGACCCTATTTCTAAAATACCTTTCAGAGAAACTTCTTGCAAGCCAATTCTCTGTCTCTGGCGGTCATCATTTCTCACGCTCCTGACAAGAATACAAGCCACTCTGATGCTTTCCCAAAACAAATAAAGTGCTGTTCAGAAATGTGTGACCAATCCTCAATTTAGAAATAATAACTTCCTCGCATCTAACCCCACTTCTTTTACAAACATTAACTGACTCGGTTACCCTAATGGAAATTGAGAATAGATGCCTGCCTTTGTTTTCTTGCTCCCAAATCTGTTGCCATTTTAAAATTGTTTCCTGCCACACATTACTTTTATGTTGACATCTATGGTTTCCTTTTGAGCAGCTTCCTTAGCCAATTTATCAACCTTTTCATTTGAGGTAATACCTACATGTGCTGGGACCCATATAAATGATATTTCTACCCCTCTCCTTTTCACATCTCTAATTCCCAGAAGAATATCATATATAAGGTTTCGTTGACTCTTTGATGACCCTTTCCCAATACTATTAATAGCTGACACAGAATCAGTACATATCAATACTTCATGGTTCTGAATCTGTTCAGTCCATTGCACTGCCATCAGGATTGCTATAAATCCACTGTGAATACACTTAAAAAATTTGAGGTTCTCTTGAAAGCTTGGATACTCCACCTGTTTCTGTTTACCTGCTGTATGTAGCACCTGTTTCTTGATCCTTTGAACCATCAGTAAAAATTTATGTGTTCCTGATATCTTTCTCTTACATGACATTGGAATTCATGCACCAAATCTGCCTCAGGATTATCCGACTTAATCTCAAGTAGCTCTAGATCAGTCTTTGGGACCTCCGATTGCCATAGAGGAACTAATGGCCACATTACTCCTGGACAAAAGTTCTTGTCAAGAATAGTCATTTCCTGTGCCACTGTCTCTCCTGTCCATCCAGAACTTGGAAGTCTTGCTACCTTTCTCTCCCAGCTCGACTGAATTGTAATTTTAACTGGGTGATCACACCTTTGACCCATCAAATTGACCCAACAGTTAGCCTGAAGTTGCTTTCTCCGCAAACAGAGTGGCATTTCTCCTGTTTCTACCTGTAAGGAACACACTGGGGAAGATCGCACAGCTCCTGTACATAAGAGGCAGAATAGAGTGTTACTCTAGTATTTATACCACTGCGCGCACAGCACGTACTTCATTACTCTGCGACAATATCCACACACCCACTTTTGTCTGTTCCCGTGAGGCCGTCAAAATAAAAGTACATGGTCTTTCTTCGGCAAAAGAACCAATTGTGGGGAAACTTAGTGGAACCTCATTGGTCCTGTTACACAGACATGTCCATTATATTTCCATGCAGGTGGAACATAGGCCATCATAATGCTCTAAAGATTAAAGGCTGACTAACAACTCCATTTCAACATGTGCTCGAAGAACACAAGTAAACCTCCACATCATTCAAGTAAACCGCCACACCCCTACGACCGGTGAACAAAATGCTTTTAGTGTTCATACATATAAGAGGGAATATTATTATTTACAATCTGGGCAAACAGATCAGAAAGGCTACACAAATTCAAGGTTGTTATTTACAGGCAAAGTTGTAAACCAGCAAAGACACAAACAACAAGACACACACATGGAACAGTACAATGAGATGAGACAAGTGATAGCTACATTTTTACAACGGAACTTGTAATTCAACAATCTTTTTGTACTCTATACAACATAAGGTTCACTTTCACAAGACCCCTCTAAGATTACACAGATCTCACATTCCAACACTTAACCCACGTATTCCCAAATACTCACTCACTCACTCACTCTCGACCTCCACACACACTCTCTCGATGATCTCCCACGCTCTTATAGTCTGGCAGGTCGAAGATGCCATCCACGAAGCCGGGGTTAGTGGTTAGCAGCGAGTCCAAAGTCATGGACTGAAATCAGGATGGGGAATGTGCCTGTACACAGCTCACACACACACACATACACACCCGCAAATAGCAGCTGTAACAGGAACGATTCACTACATGCACATGTGCACACAACATTTCTCACATCACCACTTTGGTTCAAGTGAAATCAGAGCTAATCGTACTGTCACCAAGTCATTATCATGGTCTCTGGGTGTTCACTGGGTGGAAATTTCACCATTACTTTGTTTTTAAAACAGTTAAGGGGAACAACTTCTCAGTACAGTGTTAGTTCTGCCTTCCAGCTGAGAAAATGCCGTCATCATCCTCATATTTGGAATATATCCTCATATTCCCTCGTATTGAGGGAACCCAAAAGTAACGGAAAGTCATCAGTTACATTCATTTTGTAGTAATTAGATTAAGTTACTGACTACATTTTTTAGAAGGTAATTAGTAACTGTATCAAAATACATTTTTAAAGTAACCCTCCCAACCCTGTTAATGCAACATCATATGAAGTGGTTTAATCAGCAGATCATCATCAAACAGGAATCAGACCAAAAAATAAATATCTGTTCGGGGATTAAAGTCTTAAACCAAAGGTGTCCAACTTAAGTCTGCCCAGCCCACGTCATCATTTTTATGAGACAATGAAGGACAATAATCAAAGAAATTGTTGCTTATTTAATATATTCTACACCAATAACATAGGCTCTACATTTTCAATAGGACATTTCTAGGAAAATGAAGGGCTAGCAGAAACTATTAAAATGGATGCAATACTAGATGATAGAAAGTATTTACTGATAACATTTGTTTTATGAATACATTCCTTTGTTTCACATTTTATTGGATACCAGCTGCTGTGACAAGCAGGATTATTTTATTATTTGTAATACTACTATTTCAACTTAATTACGACTATTTCAATCGCGTGGTCTACTGAGGAAACTTATGACTGAGCGAGAGATGAGACTATGAAAGAAACTAAGAATAGCAGCTCTACCCTTGCAGTGGAGAGCGCTACCGTTTTACATGATATCTAAAAAAAATCTCACCATGATTACATTGATGAAGGGCAATGTGGATTAGGCGGTCCTTTGATGCTGTCTGGAATGCAATGAAACGCTTTTGTGTTCACACTATAAATGTTATGTGGTCATATGCATCCCAGACCACCTCCAATGTGTCTGTGAGGCTCGTTGGATACAGTTGACACCTGTACTACACTCTGTCCACTTAAGATTGGATCACCCAGGACTTATGTTAATACCAAGTGTAAACATGTTCATACAAGCTTAAGTTCAAGTTTCTTCCATGCTCACAAGGGTTTCCTCTGGATTTCTCCCACCTCCCAAAAACAGGTGTGTGTGTGTGTGTGTGTGATCCAGGGATTATTCCTGCTTAGATCTGTAAATTCCTGTATATTTTAAGAAAGAATGATGATTCTTAACTGATATTCAACTATAGTGATTATTCCAAGTTTTTAGGATCAACCAACCTGTGACGCTTTAGGAGATAACCTGGTTTAGAAATGAAAGTTTTATTGACACAGACACAGAACGTAAAAGAAGTGCATGAACAACAGCTACTACGACACGGAAAAAATATATATATTATATATATATGACAGGAAAAACATCTTAACTCCTACAGAAGACTGAATGAAACACGTTAACTGATGTTTTCTTCCCAGCAGTGCCTGGCTCCTGTCTTCTTGGTAGTGCGTGCGCGCGCTGTGGGTGCGTGCGCGTGGGAGCGTGCCTGCGTGCGCGTCCGTGTGTGGGCAATCAGTCACCTACGCACTGAGGTGCAGATAAATCAGTAAATTCACACGAGTTTTTCAATCTAGCACTTTCCTCTCCTCTCTCTCTCACACACACGCTCGAGATGTCTGACGCGGAGCCCAAATCAGCCCAGGATTTAACCGTGGTGGTGAGTAATTATGATTAATATTATTATTATTAACGTTATATAGCTGTAATGATAACGTTGACGTTAGCATAGTTCACATATCTAGCTTCGAGGCTACCTACTGACGTCACTAAATATAAAATATGGCAAGAGTTCCAGTTAATATGTGGGTCTGGACGTGTAATTTCCTAGCAAACCACTTTATTAGCGTTTCTTTGGTACTTAAATATCAAACGTTGAGGTGTTAGCAGGTAGCGTTTCCTTGGACACGAGAAAGCAGGGTTGCCAGATTGGATCAATCTAAACTTAAAACACTTTGGCGAATTACATTTATACTAAACTAAAGTTTTTTTTCAGGCCACTGTCATTATGCATATACACTATATAAACTTTCGAGACACTGTTTCCAAAGGCACAGTTTAGGCTATTTTTAAATGATTTATTTCATAATTTTTGTCGTTAATTACGATCTTATTATTATTTTTTAATTAAATGTTAACGTAGCTCAGTTGGCGTTTTAGAATGACATGGCAACCAGAAGCAATGGTTAACGGTTAGTTTTTAATTGGCCGTAGATTTAAATTTCAATTTGAAATGCTCTCGTGTCTCTTTCGCTGTGCGCTTGTTGCCATGGCTACAGTTCCGGCGCGTGGGCGTGGAGATGAGTTTTTTTTCTTGCCTTCCTAGCAGGAGACTTGGTGACCCCAACCTCCCACGCGCGTGCATACTCACTCACTCTCTCACTCACACCATTGAGAGATTTTTTCCTCCCTGTCGCTGTGAGTATTTTAGTTCATTTATGTCTGTTTATTTTTATCCTTTCTGCTGTTCAGGTCCAGAGCTTACTGCAGCAGATGCAGGACAAGTTCCAGACCATGTCTGACCAGATTATCGGAAGAAATATCCTACATTCAGCAGTGTTCCAGGTTTTAGGCATGGGGTGTTTAGATGTTCCTGAATGTTCCACAATGTTAAAAGTAACTGTAAACGGATAAAAAGGTGTGAAGGTTGGATTCCAGCAACATTTGTACATGAGGCTGTTTTTCGTGTCTCGTGTCAGATCGTGTGACGAATCCAGCACTCCGTGTCAGGCTGCGTTCCCACCACCTCACCGCTGATTATTTTCCAATAACTGCACAGCACAGCATGATGGTGTGATGCATCCTGATAATGAAGCGGAGTTACTTTTATTACCCTGAAGTTGATTATTTTCCTATAACAGCAAGTGTTTTATTCATCTTACACCACAGTAAATACACTATTTATTTTATTAAACAATGACATGTCATACTTTTTATCCAGTTGTAATTACATTTAACATTGTGGAACGTCCACGAAACAAGTTTTATCAGCTGTACTCCGTTATTTTGCAGTTCGTTGAGTCAGCAGTCCAGGGGGTGGAGTGTATTTCAGACTGCATAAGTGTGTTTAAAGTGTGTGGGTTAGGATTATCGGAGGAGTTGGGTCAGATCCAGTTCCACCCCCTGGACTTTAGATCCTGCAGCACGAACTGCATCTCCACCTGGTTCTGCTTTTTTTTTTTTTTTCCTCTCCTCTCTCTCTCAGAACATTAATCAAACAAAAATCACAGCTTTTTATTGACACACCGCAAAAAAAAAAAAGCGTACAAACTCCTACGGCTCTGCCGGTTACAAAGCACTGACGCTGGAGATTCCTTCCATAAATGTAAAAAAAAAACAGTTCCAGTTAAACATGATCATCAATCATACGCGTATAAAATCCACCGAACGAGTCCCTTTGAATGAGCCGTTTCTATAAAAACGATCAGAACAAGCGCGTTAATAACAAATGAACCGCAGCGGCGATATTGCAAGAGCTGCTTTTATAGAAAACTGATCAAGTCTTTCTGACCAATCAGTGAGGTACAAACGCTCCTAAAGGTTCTCCTTAATCAGCACACTCGATGAGATGAGCACCCGCATCGACGACCTGGAGAAGAACATCTCCGACCTCATGACTCAGGCGGGAGTGGAGGAGTTTGACGGAGAGAACAAAATCGGTGACGCATCAGGAACAGCTTGATGAAGACAAAGAGGCTTTCCTGATCAAATAAGTGCATGAGGTATCGGTCCCACGAGCTACGGTTTTACGCTTCACAGTGTACAGATTTCTTTTGCCTGTATTGAAAAACATTTTGGTATTAATCCTGAGGATGCAGTGTAAATCCACCGAGTCGTAATGAAGACTTTTTCTGTAAGGTGGAATAGCCTTTATATAATTCTATAATGTGTGTGTGTGTGTGTGTGTGTGTGTGTGTGTGTGTGTGTGTGTTGTTTCTGTCCTATTTGTGACGTGTAAGAACCATTTTAAGAAAAACCTTCACATCTGTGGGTTTTACATTTTCAGTCTCATTCCTGTTTATGAAAAGCCTGAGTTGCAAAAAAACAATGTTGGTTGAAAAGGAAAGAATGAAACGCTATTTTTACATATAGACTTTTGCATAGAGTCTGACTGGCAAATTCCTCTCCACCATCCTTCCTGTACAGCAATAAAGCAATGACACGGGGTTCAGAATCATCCACTCACTGCTCAGCTCGCGCTCACTGAACTATGCAAACCGATTCATTCTGTCTGAACGATGAGCTTCTTTTCATTAAAAATGTTGTATCTGATTATCGGAGGCCTCGCTGCTGAAAAACAGGTCCAGGAGGTTCCAGGAGATGGAGCTGGGTCAGATCTCTTTTTCTCTTTTTATTTAGTATGTATTTATTTATTTATTTATTTGATTAGTCTGGGCTTCAAATCGGACTCCGCCCACTTTCCGGTATTGTCACAAAGTGCAGCCAAGTTAAAGAGAGTGAGTGTTATTAACATGAAATTATGATTAGCAATGCATCCACTCTGACGGCAAGAAACATGGTGATGGTAGAGGAGGCTGTAATAACGTACCTGTAACAGCTGTTTGTCCCGGCGCCCAAGCCTAGTAACATCATATGGAGGTTTAAAAGTTCTGACCAAATCTCATAATCACTTGTCGGTTACACCATTTTTTTAAAATGCATTTCTTCATCGTGGCCTGCTAAAGTTGGCTACTGCTCCATTTCATCCGTATCCATAAGCTTTCAGAAAATGTCCAAAAAATACGCATGAAATGAACACCGAGTCAGAAGGCTCCGCTGAGCATGAATGAGCCTGAAGGCGCTTTGTGGCATGCTGGAAATTCTGGAATTACTTCATCGCCAATATTTTAACAATGCAAAGATTTCTGCCTCTAAATCTTTATCAACCTTAATTACGGACTCTCTGGAATTTTAGCTGATTGCGGCATCTAGTAATATAAAATTCAAAGTTTCCTCAGAACAGAGGACTGGAGAAGTGAGGAGTTAATGTATGTCTGGCCCCACCCCCTGGATCTCTAACCCCACCCCCTGGACTTTTACTCCTCTGCCTGGATTTCTGCAGCAACGCAGTTAGAAAGGTTTGCATCGTGAGAACCTGAATGGAAGATCTGCAGCTTTTGAAATCGTAGTGCTTTTTAATAAATATAAACGATGCTGCATAATTACAGCAAGCTCTCTCAGCACCTATGGTTTGCATCATTATTATAATTATTATTACTTTTTCTTTTTTTCTTTTTTTTTTATTCTAAAAAAATGTCAAATCCATTACTTCTTAACTGTCCACCCTTTTTTTTATTTATTTATTTTTTATCACTTCTCACTGTTACAGCGCACGCCGTTTTGGCACCGGAAGAATCCCCGTACGTACGTTTCGGGAGCATCCTGCAATCTGTAGCCTGTGGTCAAATGAGACTGTGATGTGTGACGTCATGGATGTTCCTCTCTAACCCCCCCCCTAACCTTCCCATATTTATGTTGTTGATCATTTATTCATGTGTCTTACACAAACCCACGCTGCATAAATCCTACGTGCTGAACTTTACCGTAACAGCAAAACAGAAGAACATAGATCTTATTACACGCCTGATGTACTGTGAATTTACACTCAGATTTCCAGCGGATTTATTGGTGCTGTTCATGAGATTTTCTGCAAAGACCACCGGGAAATCCATTACTCAAATGCCCAGTGTATCTGAAATAAAAGCATGTCTTCATACTACAGTATAAACAAGCTGAGTGTTTAAAAATTATATATATATATATTGGTTATAACGGATAGATTCAGTGTCACGGTGTCGACTTCTCATTAAAGGATTTTCCTGAATAAAATGTATGACTTGATGTTTAGTTTCTGGTTGCAGAAGTTATAGCTTAAGTACTTACAATTTTATAATATAGCGTTAGCATGAACTTTCCCTTATATGCAAGAGTGTAGGAACTGCTTTAATAGTTTTGTTTTAAAGCCACAGAAGTCTGGAAACCATGTTCAAGCTCATGCTGTATTTGAGCATAACGTGTTTTTCTAAATAGCCCTTTTAGATGCTCTAAATTTAGGATCATTAGGATTCAGGAGGCCATGATGAGATTATTAATCATATCGATATATTTATATCCGCAGTCTTGAGACATATCCATAATCTATTCAAACTTTACTGCGAATATCGAGGTGTGCATTTTGTTACATTTTAAATACATACATAAAGTTGCGCATGTCCAAAAGCACTAGAGAATATGTTCCACTAGTAGAACCTGTAGAAGTCTTTTAGGGTTCTCCGGTCGTTCCTGTGAGAAATCCCATAAAGTATAAGTTTTTTTTTTTTTTTGTCATTCTGTACTCAGTCGTGAGGAACCGAGGGGAAAAACAAACTTTTGGTGCTGTGTTATAATAAAAAAAAATCTTTTGTAGAAAAAATATAACATTCTCTGCTAGTCCCAAGTCTAATTTCTGTATCAGTGCTGGAAGGGAGCGTCAGAAGGCATGGAAGAAACTATTTTATCCTTAAACAAGATGCCTACAAATGCGTCTATAAAAAAAAAAAAAAAAAAGAAAAATCACCAATGAAGCCATAAATTTGAAAACGCAGTCAAGTGTTACATTTTTCTCAGAGATACGGAGCTTCTAAATGAATTGTATTCGATTATAACACTGTTACGTGTCACTTTATAACTACAGGGTTATAACTCATATATCATATACGTCCGGCATCATAGAGGAGAACTATAAAAATATTAAACTAATGGTTTTATTCACAGACCTCGGTCAATATGTTCACCATTTTGTCAAATTTGGATGTAATGTCCAGTCAATAAACACAGGGTTGATCTTGTTAGGAGTATAATAATGTTACACACCTCATTAGAGCGCTGACGCAATTTTCTCTGTGAAAATATAAAACTGTTCATTAACATTATAACGATGCTGGACACCATACGGTCTGTAATACGTAATACTTTTATCACTTAACACCGTATATGCTGCTCCGGCCTTTAGCTAGTGCATGCCTAATGATTTATTACAATGCTTTAGAACTCCGTGAGCTAGCTACAGGACATGAACGTCCGTCATTTACTGGTTAACGAGAATAAAATGAACACAAGTAGCATAGGATTATAGGAGTTGTATTTATAAAAATTGTATTTTTGTTTCTTCTTATCTGATTTCATGGACTAACTAACTAACTACCTTTGCCCTCAAGGTTTTTTCTTTTGCCCCCCTTGATCCCCGTGTCGGCTCAGGGACCTTTTCCGTTCTACATTTCGCCCTTCGTTTGTACAAATGTCTAGATTTATACCTGAACTACATTCCAGAAATGAAACCATAACTGAACGCTTGTGTAACCCAGATTTAAAGTAAGGATATAATATAATTTCAATGCGAATTGGATTACAGATGATGTTCAGATGTTCGTTCCCAGACCTTTAAAATACATAAACGGACTAAACGGCAAAGTAAATGTACCCAATTAAAAAAAATGTTTTATGGCTTCACTATGACACTGGGCGTGTTTAAACAGTAGATGATTGTGTAGTAAAATGCTGGAGTTATTACAGTACTGTTCTTTTCAACACAGGTGCTACTTATTGTATTATTATTATTATTATTGTTTTTTGGTAGGTTGGAAATGAAAAATGACTTCTTGAGGAAATTACCTCTCTCTATACAGATATACTGATCGCTCAACAGGTCTGATGTACTCGATTTACTTGAATCAGTTTACAATTTACAGAAAATGAAACGTGCTAGGTCTTTGCACCTTACACCTGGAATCGAATTTTCCAGTTAAAAGTGCTGTATTTGGTACCATCAAGTTGTTTCTGGATTTATAAAAATAAAACTTGGTTTGTATTATTTTTGTCTTATTATATATAATCTGTGTTGTGTAACGTTTGTTTGCATGACGGTATTCGGCCTGCTACGCTGTCAGAGACAGGGATTCTTTGTGAATGTGACTTGCGGACGTTTTTTCATCCCTAATAAATAATACTTAATAAAGGAAATAGGAAGTAAAGGACTCTTGGTTTCTTTGTTATCTTAAATCACGTTTGTGGAGTGAATGTACAGTATCTCACAAAAGTGAGTACACCCCTCACATTTTTTGTAAATATTGTATTATATCTTTTCTTGGGACAACACTGAAGCTATGACACTTTGATACAGTGTAAAGTAGGCAGTGTACAGCCTGTATAACAGCGTAAATTTGCTGTCCCTTCAAAATAACTAAACACACAGTGATTAATGTCTAAACCACTGGCAAAAGCACTACTAAATCACACTAGCATTGTCTCTCAGGTTGCATACCCGTGTACTATTGCAGATCATTATTGAGTACTAATGTAACTGGTTTTCCTCTTATAGTTACTGTTTGAATTTTAAAAACCTCTCATTTCGCCTTCAGACCTACCAAAAGGTTTGTTTTGCGTTCCAGTCTTCTGGATTTTCTAGATTAGTAAATACTTTTGAATGTAATTTCAGAGTTTTCTATTTAAGAAGCAGCTCATGGCAGTAAGAACTATAAAGGTTGTTTTTCATAGGTGTAAAAATAAACTGAAGAGAAAACGGGACATTAAAATATCGATAAATGGATAAACATTTATTTCCAAATATCAGTCGACAGGAACCTAATGCATAATAACCCATATGTCATTTTTCGTCATTTAAATTCAGAACTTTTTTGTGTGTTATTCTTAAACTGTGTGGGAATGTTGGGTCTGGCAACCCGTTTTAAAAGGACTGCGGTTTGTTTTTACGGAACTACTTTCGTGTTCCTCCGAGTACGGGGTAGTAGTTCTTAACCGACTATTTTATCGCTTATTAAAATTTTGTTTTGCTAACTAAATGAATAATGTTTGGTTTTAAAATCCCACAAATTTTTGTTATATGATTTATTTTCCGTTTTTGAGAAAATAAAAAGCAGAAAGCTCCGGTTTTCGAAACCGATTTGATGTGCGGCCTTTTCTTTTTCATGGACGTCCGCCATCTTGAATTTTAATGGTTTTGAGTGTAGCTAAGTTAGATATATGTTTATCTTTATGTTTAGGATTTTAATTACGTTGAGTTTGCATCATAGTGAAAGATTCAGGTCTGATTCGCCATGGCAGCCAATGACTAGGTGAGTATTTAATTTCTACCAACTTAAAAATGGCAAGTTAGCCAAGTAGCCTAGGAAGCTAACTGATAATTAGCTTGCTAATACGCTAAAATGCTTAGCGACCCAACGGTGCTGTTTATATTTACTGTATTTACTACATGAAACTATAATTAAAGATGTATCTGTATTAATTTACAGCCTCCTCCATGGTAATCTCTTCAAGACATTTAATCCTGAGTAATGCCTAAATAAAATAAACTAGCTGGATTAATGTAACCGGTATCTAGCTAGCTAACCGGCTTGCTAGTTAGCTTTAACCTGCTTGAGAAAACATTAGCTATTTTAAAAAATATTTTTTTTCCGCCAAGTTCAAGTTTAAATTCTAGTTAGTAGATAAGCAAATATTTATTTATTTATTTATCTAGAAAAAAAAAAACTCTACTTAACTAAATAAATTCTTGACCCAACTACAAGCTAGCCCTAGCTATGTAGCTTCACAGCTAGCCGAGTAATCACTTTTGTTTCATAACTACAGATGATAGCAAGTTTATCTAATTACATTTTTCTGCTGTTTAACTATATACACAACTAGTTGGATTTAACTATTGAATATAAATATTATTAGTCCTGTTAGTGTATTTGGGATTTTTATTTATTTGTGAAAAGGGTGGAGGAGTTTATGTTCAGTGTTAGCTAAATTGATTATTTAAAAACAATCCTAATTATCAAACACTTAACAGCAACAAAGCCCCTATATCTTCTTATTTTGTAAATGTCATTTTAAACCATTTTAGATTTTTTTGGGGGCCTAAAAACGATCCACGAACACCTGTACACCTGTAGCTTAAACAAAATGCCGGCATCTATGAATATTCACGAATATGCAAATTAGGACACACCCACACGTCGTCCTGCTCTCAGATCGACAGCAATTAACGTTAGATTAACGTAACTAGCTGGTTATTCATTTACTCTGTCATTTTCTGAAGGATTTATTTATCATAACGTTACCATGACAGCCTAAATGATTGTCACTAAGGTTAGCCTAGACATGTCGTACTTTTTGTCCATTTGTGGTTGCGTTTCATTTCCGTGAAACTGTAAACCATCGCTGTTGTCTCGTCTTCATCTCTTTCTCAGCACAGAGACTCGATGCGACTAACGCGGGCGCTCTGCGGGTATGAAGTGGATGGGAGGATCCAAGAAGAACATGGTAGTAAATGGCAGACGACATGGCAGCAGGTTCAGCGAACAGCCGGGGAGCCAAAGCCGCGCTCAGCATCTGCGTCACAACAAGAGCCCGCTCAGCAGCCGGAGATGCAGCCGCCGTGAGTCATTGTATTCACCGTATGCTCGAAACGCTCCACGTCTGACGTAGGCGTGAAAATCCAAACGACCCAGTGTGTCGAAATCGGTACCGACTGTGTCTATTCACGTCCCTGCAACAGCACAGAACAACACAACAACCTTTAAATCAAGTTATTTATTTATACATTTTCCATGATCATCAGAGATATTATATTTGTTTTTTTTGTTATTCTAGTTATTAGCCAGAATTGAGTTGCATTCAGGGCAAAACTCAGTATATGAATAAATAATCATACAATCTTAGTGTATATATATATGTACATATAATAATGTGCTTGATATTTTAATAGGTCATTAACAGGTTATGTTTATAAAATAAATCTGTTCTGAAAATTGGGATTAACCTTTAATGATGATAAACGTAGCTGCAAGCAGCGATGAGGGGGCCAGGCAGGGCAGCATGGCATAGTTGCCGTGGAAACTTTATTTCAAGAGTATGACTGTACACACTCATGTCAATTAACCAAAGTTTGGCCAAGATATGCGCTTACTTCTCCCATTCTTGGCACTTGTGTAATCCTATTTTTTTTTTCCGCAAAAGAATGATCTAAATGTTTACCGTGACCAGGATAAAGTGCTTGCTGAAGAGGAATGAAAGAAGTAATAACTGACTGTGTTCTGACTCCTCTGTAACCGGTTTGTTTTCGGTCGTTCAGGTTTCAACGGTGTTCCGACAGAGGCGGAAAGACGCCACGTCCCGTCGTCGGGAATGACGGCTAAGGAACTGTGCGAGAACGACGACCTGACCACGAGCCTCATCCTCGACCCTTACCTCGGCTTTCAGACCCATAAGATGAACACCAGGTCGCTAGCTCCTAGGCGTTTCTATCTCTTATTTTATTTATGCAGCGCTATTTAAAACCCTTTCAGACATAAATACCCTGAAAAGAAAACATTTTACCAAAACCAGAATTGGAGAAAGTATAATTTCTGAACAAAATGTAGCAACTAGCTGATTTCAAAGGTTAAAAAATCATAAAGAAAAATACAGTAATGATCAAAGGGATTTCTCAGCGATTGACATCTAAAACAGCACATAATTCTGTAAATATATTTATAAGCTTGAACTCGAATTTAAATCTAGTTGATGTTGTTTATGGAGCGCTGTTTAACTCTGTCAGACAGAAGTGAATTAAAACACGTCCGTGTTCTTTAGAAAAGTGTTTTAATACTAAAAGTCTTATATATCTATATCTATATTTAAGAAATCACTTATAGTGAAGTAAACGGATTGTTTAAAAAAAAATAACTCGGGTGTGTTTAAGGAAACGAAGTTGTGCGTATTCAGGTGGGAAATATTGATTGTTGACCAAAAGTTTTTGTAGAAATATTTATTTTTTTTATCAAATTGCATAGCAATATTTTATATGTACCGTTATGAAATGTATGCAGTTTTGGTCTGTTGTTGGAAACAAAAATGTAAAATTTGTTTTTAAAGTTTTTAAAAAGTAAAAGTTACGGCAATCATTGCAGTTTGGCCACAAAAAAAATTTTCTAATTCGGGAATTCTTAAAAAGTTTTGTCAAGTTTGTTAAGCCGTGAAATTTACATTTGATATTAAGTGATAAAATAGTATTTGCAAAGTCTTAGTTTCCCCTAAAAACAGCACAGATTTTTCTAGGTATCCGTAAGCGCAGTCGCTCTGTATGAAATCTGTGATGATTGATGTGTCCTGCTTTTATTCCCACTAGATTTCGACCCGTCAAAGGAAGACAAGACGAGCTGAAGGACATTATAGAGAGTTTTAAAAAACACAGCGACCTTGAGAAAGCTTTCGAAGCTTTAACTTGTGGAGATTCCTCCAGAAATCATCTCCTGTCCAAGACTAAGGCTCAGGAGAAACTTTTCAAGCAGCACGTATGTCTTTATAAAGCATGCTTTTTCACCTGATGAGGATGATGATGATGATGATGATGGAGGAAGGCTGTGGTGTTTATTATTCCTTTTATATTTCGTTAGGTATTTGTTTATCTGCGCATGTTTGCGTGCGACAGCGGGTTCGAGATCTTGCCCTGCAACCGATATTCATCTGAGCAAAACGGAGCCAAAATCGTCGCAACAAAAGAATGGTACGGATATACCGCTGACTGTCGTGTCCGCCGTACTTGTGCGCGATCCCTGACCGTATTTCCTTTCCGTCCGTACAGGAAGAGGAACGATAAGATCGAACACCTGGTGGGTTGCATCGCTGAGCTGTCGGCCAGCGAGGAGAACATGTTGCTGCGCCACGGGGAGAACGACTTCAGCGTCATGTACTCCACTCGCAAGAACTGCGCTCAGCTCTGGCTCGGACCCGCCGCGTTCATCAACCACGGTATTAATCGCGGCTCGGGAAACATCACAGAAACCCAGGGAATACGTTGCTTCAGATGTTTCACACGAATACGTTCAGTTAATCTTTTAATTTCTCGTTTCAGATTGTCGGCCGAATTGCAAGGTAATTCTTTTGAATAATCGTAAAACATCACGTCACGCACGTCCCGAGATGAAAACGTCCCGCCTCTGAATATCTTTCTTTCTTTCCTTTCCTTTGATCAGTTCGTGTCGACCGGGCGCGACACGGCTTGCGTCAAAGTCCTCCGAGATATCGAGCCAGGCGAAGAGATCTCCTGTTACTACGGCGACGGCTTCTTCGGAGAAAACAACGAATTCTGTGAATGCTACACGTGCGAAAGGTACCTCTTTAAATCTTTGCCTTTTAACGTGGCATGAGAATTTATGTCTTTTATCGACACCGGTTAACACGTGACTTGTTTCCAGACGTGGCACTGGTGCTTTCAAATCGAAAATAGGACTTCCCGTGGCAGTTCCTGTTATCAATAGCAAATACGGCTTGAGGGAGACCGACCGGCGACTCAACAGGCTGAAGAAGCTGGGAGAAGCGAGTCAGAACTCCGACGTCCATTCCGTCGGCTCTCACACCGACGCAGACTCTCAGGATTCACCAAAAACACATTCATGTAAGACCCGGTCTGCAAATCGGTGCATCTCATGACTGATCTGTTTATAGCGTGTAAAGCCTGGCGTGTTTGTGAATACGTGAGAACGGATGTTCAATTCGTACCTGACCTTAGGTTTCATACAGGTCCTCTGTTAAACTAGAATATATAATAAGCGCCGATGTTGTGATGTTGCTATAGCGACGTTGCTAGGTTGTGTATTTTAATGTGCGTCCAGTCTGCATTTCAACTTGTCCACTGCGCTGTAGAATGGGGGAGACCAGGAAGTGATGGGTGCTGAGAGTCAGTTGCTTATTTTACAACGTAAAGAGCGAACTCGCGGCGGAAAATAGACGACTGCTTATAATATGATTACCTAACACTTTAGCGTGGATTATTATACATCGTCTCAAGCACTTTTAGTTTAATTACAATAACATCAAAGCCACGTTGTTTTTCCTCCGCCTGGGCTTCACTGTCTTCATGGACTAAAGTCTGGACTTCGTTGTCGGTCCAAAAAGGGAGTACGTCCTCCAGCTGTTCCGAGAGCCGTGACAAACGTCATCCGGTCCGAAAGCGTGTCGTGTGTTTGCTGATGATGTCACTAACTCGACTGTAGTAACGGCTTCGAACCAGGAGGCGGAGTCTTGCCTGGCCGACACAGACGAGCGGAGTGATGCACACAGCGGGCGGTTGTAGGAAATGTATGCACTCTTATATAAAAAGATAATAATTTCATAAAAGATATCACAATATCTCAGAAAGGAATGCAAGTCTGGAAAAGCCATGATTTGTTAATATTTTTTCTGGAGGTATTTTTCTCGGCATTATGAGATAAAAGCCGTTCTCATTCAATCCGCATCGACACACCGTCTCATAAATACACGTGACACGTCGGGCTGCATCACGTCAGACTCGTACCTGATCACCAATGCCAAGATCCTTCATCATATATTCTTCTGTTCCTCTACAAAGCTTCTGCTGACGCTTTGATCCACGACGGCTTGGCAGGGAAAGCGTTCTCACAGCTGCTGTCAGTCCTGCGCACCTGCCTGTGTTTCCCCTGACAGAGAGCTGTGCTGCGTAAAACGTGCAGGATTACATAAAGGGGCTTTATAGAAAGAGAGCTTTGTTTTACAGTCACTCTTAATTATTTGCACGAAGGCTTAAAAGTCTTTCAGATCCGTCAACGTTCGGTACACATTTAACGTTTGAAATGGGTTTAATTCTAATTAAAACCCTCCGTACTGGTTTGTAAGCTCGATCCTGAACTCTAACCACCACAGCTGAAGTTAAAGAGGTGTGAACGTATAACGGCGTAATTACGATCTAATATTTTGATGGCTCTCGTCAGTTCGATGCTAACGCAGGGCCTCGTTAGCAAGCTGGAAACCCAATCTTATATCTTCTACTAAATGTCTAGTTATAATGGATTAAAATTCACTACAAATTAAATCAAGATGAAGAACTAATCGTGCTGCTGTTATTACAAAATAATCAGTAATCGGGGTTCTGTTGCAGTCTTGCACAAAATAGAAGCGATATTTAAAAAATGTCGACCGTACCGTGTTTCGCACCGAGTGATGTTCTGCGGTTAGCGCCGTGCGTCTCCTCTCGCGACAGCTCTTACCGAGCGCTCTTTTTTTTCAGAAAGGTAACGTTTATGTTTTTTCTACATGTGACTTAAATGCGTAACATTTTTCCATTTCAATTTGGCGAAATATTGCGTTATGGAATCGTCTGAAAGACCGCCTCATGCGAGCGTAAGAACCTTTTTGCGATTATTCGGGAGTTTTTTTTTTTTTTTTTCAAAATTCGCGTCTTTCCTTACTCGTTATTTAGCTCGGACATTTGGAATTGCGTGCCGGCTGTTGATTGTGGTAGGAGGGAGCAGAGTCGCTGTTACCCCCCTGAGGTTGATTATTTTCTTATAAGAGCATGAGCCAGTGTTTGATTCCTCTTATACCACAGCAGATTGCCAACACTACATTTTTTTTTGTTTGTTTGTTTTGTTTAGAAAATAATCCGTAGTTCCTGTTCTGATGTGAACCGTAAACAGCCACTCGTTGTGACCTTTAGCTGCACTACTGTCACAGCTGCTGTTATAGGAAATGAACACACATCAACCCCTTCTGGCCAATCAGAATCGAGCGTTAGAAAATTGCTGTGTCGTGAAAGATATGTGTAAAGAAACGCATTTTGAACCGTTTCTAATGAAAGCCTTTTTTTTCTGTTTAGCGTCTCGGAAAAGAACGCCGGCAAGCACGAGGGTAAGTAAAACCAGGAGTCACGACGGACAGTCTCTCTCAAGAGCTTACTCATCTACCTCACCTTCCAAACAAAGTCAAGCTAATAACAGGGTACCAAAGAGACTGAAATCGAAACCCTCCAAGCCTTCGCTCACGAACGTCAGGTTACGGAGCCAAAGCCGAGGGTCAGAGGCGAAGACCTCCGCCAAGGAGCCGAAAGCTGCTCTCCTCAGAGACGTCCGTGTTAAAAAGGAGAGCGACTCGCTTGGACCTTTTAACTCGGCGGGATCCAGAGACTGCTTAACACAGCACGTTGCGAAGGAAAACAATCAGCCGTCTTCGAAATGTCCCGCAGAATCGGAGAGTTGCACTTACAGGACTCGAAGGTCAACGAGGACTTCGAACAAGGCGCAGGAAGACGACGGCGTTAACGCTGAACGCAGCACTTTCGAAGGCCAGAACCCGGTCATTAAAACGGAGCCGGCTGACATGGAGGAGTACCTCTCTCACGGCCTGCGGTCGGACGAGAGAACGCCGGAGGACGTGTACGTCGGGAGGGTTTCGAACTCGCAGCATCACCAGTTCCCGCCGCTCCAGCTGGACAGGAGGATAAAGAGCGAGGACGAGCACAGCGAACCTTTCGTGCCGAGGTTCAAGGACATCAAGGACGTGCGCCTGGGGTTTCCCGAAAGGTCTCGGCATTGCGGTTCCTCCAAAAAGGACAGGTCTAAAGGGAGCAGGCGGAGTTCAGGGAAAGGGAAGAAAAAGCACAGAATTCCACACTACGACGCGGTGATCCTGGACAGCAGCACGGGGATCCCCAAGCTGACCTTGCGCAGACGCCGGGACAGCGGCGAGGCCAGACAGGCTCACGCGAACTCCTCAAACATCAGCATCAAGCTCGGCAAAGACCGCAAGCACGACGAGGGAAGCTCTTACGGGACCAGGTTCAACAACGGCTTCAGTTCCACGTCACGAAAGAGTCCCGGCAAACTGAAGATCCAGCTGAAACACGAGGACAGCAAGCGCCTGGTCGCACAGACGTTTCTCAACGGCAGTCACAGGAGCAGCTTTGTGGATCAGCAGCCTTCATCGGAGGAGGAGGAGGAGGATGACGACGACGACGACGATTACGAGGACGATTTTATCCCGCTTCCACCAGCAAAACGTCTCCGGCTCATTCTCGGCAAAGATTCCATAGACATCGATATCTCCTCCAGGAGGAGAGAGGATCAGTCGTTGAGGCTCAATGCATAAGCTCACCTTCAGACTCGCATGTACATAACCTTCAGGTTCACTCTGATCATGTCACTGAAAAGAAAAACATAATGAAAGGAATAACTTGAGCCTTTTTTTTTTTTCTTTTTCTTTTCCAATCCAATCTCTCGCCGGTGTATCTGTAGCGTATATATGATTACGGTTAAGAATTTCAACATTCCTCTGATCAGAAATATAACAAACTTTACAATGGGCAGATTTCGAATGTAAAATGTCGGGTCAGTCGAAACCAGCGTTGGAAATACTGAAGGTGAGGAGGGAACCTGTGTGAGACGTGTACAGTGGTGCTGTAGCTTTTACATTTTATGGCTTAAACCCGAATAAAATTCAAGCGGAAGCTTGACGCGGGACGTGAAAGATGCACATTAGCACCTTTTTAGTTTCTTTCATTTGTAAACGAGAGCCTCAGGGTGCAATGTACTGTTTATCGTCGTCTAGTCCACCGAGCGTCTGGGGCGATTCTTGCTAAGATTGTTCTCTCTTTGCATTATAGGTGTTTCTTCATCTCTGTAATGAGAGAAAATCTTCCCGAAGTTGTTCTTCCGGCGCTGTAAAACCGGAGCGATTCTGTAAAACCTTCCAGAGGTTTGTATGGCATCATTCCACCATCGGAGCCTCACTAATTATTTTGTTCACAAGCACAAATCGTTTCTTATGATAAAAAAAAAAAGAATCCTCCAATCGATACCGTATCGTTTTTAAATACCTTTTTAGTATTCGTTTTTTTTTTATTACGCATTAAATTGGTGCGTATTTCTAATCACCGCACAAGCAAACGTTTACATTTGTATCGTATAAATGATGGAACGCGAACGCTCAGATTATGAAATCTAAACACGAGATGCGGTCGCTTGTCGAGTTCTGGTCGTCGCTAGGATCGTTTTAAGAACGTTCCAAAAGAATCCCAAGACCGATGTGGAAGAGGGCGGATAGCTCTTTCCTCTGTAAGCAACACATGCGACAAAAAAAACAGCTTACAAACGTTTTCTCTGAAAATGCGCTCACGTGGACATTTAATACCCACGTCCTACATTTGACCTTCGACTTGTAAAGTGAATTTCGAGTAAACAAAATTCGTTTTCGGCAAGAAGGTGTAGAAGTCCATGTCTATAGTAATCGCACCCTATAGATAGACTGGAGAGAGATTGGATTCGAGTATTTCTTTAGTTGAGGTTTGGATATCGTTAAAATGCACTTAAAATGTACGTTGCTCCTGTAAATATTTTGTAAAGTTAGGATACTTGCGCGACATCAGCCTGATGTTCTTTTTAAACGCCGTGCTCTGCTGGAATCAGTTGAAGAAACCTATCTGATGAGTCATGTAGCACCATGGGACTTTTTTTTTTTTCCTTTTCTTTTCCTATCTTTTCCCACGTGGATACGCTTTCACACGCTGCGGTATTGTAAGCGTATCCACCCAGCACAGAACTGACATTGTTTTTGATGGGTTTTTTTTCCTTCTGAAATGTAATTGGTGCTGATCCTGTACGCCATTGCGAGAAGCGACTTCTGCGTGTGAATTACGTGGCGTAGGATTCGTGAAACGGCAGACTTCCATGCCATAGGTGCTCATACGTTGGGACTTTCTGTGAATCTCACATTACCAGGTAACATTCCACACGCGACGGGTTTTTATTTTGACGACCTGACTCCTCGTTATACTCCGCTGGATATCTTTGACCTTGAACGCATCATGGAGTACGCTAAAATCCAGAGCGTGTAATATTCACGTATGGCATTATCTTTTGTCGTTACGACAAATACGAGCAAGTTAGCGAGCATGATCCGTGAGCTCCAATGATCATGTTCTCCTTCGATACCTCTTCCCTGTAAATGTTAAACGGAATCATAGCACTAAT
The DNA here is from genome assembly GCA_030068235.1 of Notoglanidium macrostoma. Taxonomy (NCBI): domain Eukaryota; kingdom Metazoa; phylum Chordata; class Actinopteri; order Siluriformes; family Auchenoglanididae; genus Notoglanidium; species Notoglanidium macrostoma. Next base: position 22,391,632 of record JAQQZR010000007.1, read on the forward strand.
CATCCCCAAAATGCATTTTTTTTTTTTTTTTTAAATACGATAACAGGAAAATAGTCAACGACTAGAAAATCTACGCAACGTTTCAAGGACGTAAATCCGTCATACTTTCTTAAAATCACACTCGGTGCTGTCTATAAAACGACCGGTGTGCGGTTCTAGGAAAATAATCAGCGATGAGCTGGTGCGAAGCGGCCCAGCCACTGCGACACCACGACAGAGCCGATCATTTTCCTAGTACATCACTTCCCCAGTACGTTTTCTTCCTCTTACGCCTCACCGGTTCGTCAACGTTTATATTCTTTCCTAAAAAGTACGACGCGTCGTTCTTTATCCGTTCATATTTACATTTAATGCGAAACAAGTTGGTTCCTGTTCCCACTTACATTATAGCAGCTATAAACATTAGTTCCCTCACCAGCCGTTTGTTTTTTTTTGGTTTTTTTCCCTCTCTCTTGACGTGAACCCGACAAAAAAAACCCAGCCTGTCACGTGACCCAGAAACCGCAAAGAAGCGTAAACTCTGTCGTGAAGACGTCGGAATACTACTTCAACGTGCCGAAACCGGAGACTCCTTCCATAAACGTCTCCTCGCAGAGCAACGATCACACAGGTGGTTTTTTTTGTTTGTCTGTTTGTTTTTTAATCGCTCGACCGTACACGTCGCAGTGAATGAGCGTTGCTGCCGTCAGAGCTGCTGTTCTAGAAAACAAAACACCTTCCGACCAATCAGAATCCAGAATTGCGCAGCGCTGTGGTTTGAGAGAGATTAGAAGAGAACTCGTTCCTCTGATAGCACAAGGTGCCTTGCATCGAGGCCCTGACGTCCGCAGTCGTTCCTCCCTGCTGGGCGATGCTGTATAACATATAACATGACACTTCGAGACGAACCTTCGTATCACCAGCAGCTGTGAACTGGACTTCATCCCGTCTTCCCACGAACTGTTTCCCCTTCACCTCACACCTCATCCTCTGTTCCTGCACCTTTATTATCTCTGTAAAGTTCCCTGGTAAGATTCCAGCTCTGACTCTAAGTGTATATAGTTGTTTATAAGGGTATGGGGTACAACTGAAATAGAAAAGCAAATGTGCAAAAGTTGCCCACTATTTAAAACTCGTTTTTATTTAACAGTTTTGAATACTTGAAATGAAGATAAAGTCCCGTTTGGGGAAGTAAAACCAGTTCTGTGTCCTGCTGTGAGTTTGGATCAGTGCGCGAGTTCTGTTTAACGTCCCGATTTCTCCTGAACGCCAAGAGTCCGATTCAGAACGACTCCTGAAGCTAAACGGAGCCCCAGGCTGCCTGATTCCGCAGAGTTTTAATACTACAACTAGGGCTAAAAGATCTGTCTGTCTGTCTAAGTATTTAAATGCTGAAATGCCAATTCGGTGAACATTTAACACGATCTTAAATCACTACGAACACGAACGATCCTCAACACCCGCTGCTGGAAGCGATGACGGATATTATATAATGAAACGCTTTTAAAAATAACAAGGAAGGGAACACTAATAAGAGAGAAAGGGACGAAGGAGGAGGAAAAAGAAAGAAAAAAGCAAAAATAAGGTAGGAAAGAAATAAAAAAAAAAAAGGAGGAATAAATAAAGAAAACGCTAATACCAAAGAAAGGAAACGCACTTAAAAAAAGAACAAAAGAAACAATGAACAGAAGAGGGGGGAAAAACAATAACGTGAATAATATAATGAAAGAAAAAGAAGACTAAATAGTTGTGATGTGTGTTTATTAATCTTTTAACAATTATAATGCAAATGATTGTAAATGCAAGGACGTTGATTGCGTTTGCAGACGCCTAGGATGTACGTTTACCCTCGTCCTCGATGAGATGAGACTTCATTAAGCCGAGGTGTGACTTTCCAGAGTCCGCAGACGAGACAAAAAGCAGCAGCAGATCCTTAAAATACGTTATAATATAGCTGCAAGAAGCGATTAAGGGGGCCAAGCGCTTTCTGTCCCCACCCCCTCAGTGAGGAAGAGGAAGAGTTTGGACAGTATCCTCTTCGCCACCGTCTCCACGGTGTCCTGTCTGGAACCTGTGACTCACACAGCCAATCAGAGACCGTCGTGTCATGTGATTACGCAGAATGACACGCCGCCTAGTTTTAACCTCCATATGAGCTGTTCTCTTTCAGCCTGCTTCAGTGGCCGACTCGGCTGCGGCTCACATGAATGGTGAAGTTTACTCTACTGAAAAAAATTGTTTTGCCCTAAAACATGTTTAAAGGAGGATCTAAAAGGTGATGGACTGAGCTCACATTGTCTAATCAATGTACAAAGTGCACGGAAGGACAGAAGTGCAGGTTTAATGTGGGGGTTCTTTGGGTTTGAATGAAAGCTTTTTGTTTTTCTGTTTGCTGTTCAGAGGAAACGCAGCATGAACACAGTAAAGCATTATGAGCTAGAAGCACAAAAATGTCTTAATCACTGATGTAACTTCCTCTCACTCTAAGTGTGTGTGGAAGAGAGAGAGAGAGAGAATCGAGGGAAAATACTGATCAAGTAAGGAAATACTAATGAGTTAGAAAGAAAGAAAGGAAGCAATCAAAAGAAGGAAGGAAGGAAAGAAAAAGAATCGGAAAGAATCTTTTTAATATGTTCGAAACAAAGAGAAAGAAAAGAACAAAATAAGGAAAATTGTAAACCAAAACTAGTAAGATAACGAATGGCTGGACGAAATAAAAGAAAGAACAAGAACGCGAAATGACAAAAGAGCTAAGGAAAGAAAAAAGTGACCGAGAGACGAAAAAATGAAAAAACTAAAATAGTGTGAAAGAAAACACGAAAAAGTGCAAATGAAAGAAATAATAGGAGAAAAAAAAAAAAATTTGAAGGAAGACACTCACGAAAGAACAAAGGAAAGTAAAAAGGCTAAGAAGAAGAATGCTAAAAAGAGAAAAAGGAAGAGATAAAATCTATACATATATGAGGGGGAGTCAAATTAAAACCTTATTTTTGTGTTATTAGTTTCGCAAATCCAGTGTAACGTCGCGGCAGAAGCGGCGACTGCAGACTGAACGCTCTTCCTCGTTCATCTCGCTCTTTAAGGTTTGTATTTGACTCATTCTCCTCTCTAACGGAGCATTTAGGTGATTGTGCTCTGGAATTTTATTTCATTTTGAAGTCGTGATTTTTAAAGAATTTCCCTTTAAAGATGTGATTCTGACAGAGAGCCACGTGGTGGCGCTGTTTTCTCTCGCTGACTCTCCAGTGAAGGGAAATCACAGCGCAGCCCTGCTGAGGTGTTTGCGTTTCTAATATCATTTAATATATATATACGTTTTATTCTGCTGGGAAATCGGAGCGCTGTGGCGCACTCGGATGGTTGAAGGTGAAATATTTGGCGGTAAATCCGAGTAAGGGTTAGGAATTTTTTGCGTTTGCCATGTAAAGGAGAGAAGCTCATCTCATGTTTGTCTGCTGAGGGATTTCGTTTTGCCGTCTGCTCTTCCCCGAGGCTTTCACACGCTTTATAAAGCGTGATATAATCCTGCTCTGCTCTTTTCCGAAGTCTCTCAGCTCTCTGATTGGAATTCTCGCTCAGGGTTGATGATGAGTCTGTCTCTACTCTCTGAAGTGCACAGGATTTATTTTTATTACTTACAGGCGCACACGTTAGCTCTCGATTTCTCATGCTGTGGGAAGGACGCAGAGTTCAGTATTCTTTCAGTAAAATGAGTACAGCACCATATTGGTGTTGCGTTATAACGTATTTTACTCAGACGGGGTACAGAACCTTCGCCGAGACAATTGCTGGTAAATTATCCGTAGCCTCATTTTAACGAGTTAGCATTTAAGACGTTCTTCAAAATGACGTTTAATAGAAAAAATTTAAGTCGCTGGCTCGCTATGAATTTAACTGCTCAGTATCATCAATCACATGCACTTCTTTTCATAGCTATAGCGGAACAGATGATTAACTCGAAACTTTTCGCCAAGCTAATGGACTTGTAGGTGTGTACGCCAGTCTGTGATGGGCAGAAGGAACCTGATTCAGTAATCACACGCGCACAACCGAACCCCTGTATGATCATCTAACGAACTGCTAAATGTTCTCAGCACCTTCCTGCTGCTCCTGTGAGCCACAGTTACAGGTGTTGATTGTGTTTTTCAGTTGCTCTGGTTTCCCGTCTGAGCCGCCTCCTCCAACCCGGTCACCGTCCTGCGTGAATCGCGGTGTGGTGACAAGTGTCTGATGACAAGTTTTTAATTGTTTGGTGTTGGGTAGAATGATCCTACCGTCCTCTCAGATCGTTTGCGGTTTCACGGTGCTACTACGTTCCTGATGCTGTGCCCTGAAATAGCGTTTTAAACCATCCCGTGACTGTTTGTAGCTGCTGTAACTTGTTCCTCGGACATTCTGTAACGGTATGGATAAAAAAAATAATTTTTAAAAAGTCATTCTTAAGTACCTTTGAAAAAATAGTAATGGTGGGCAAGTCGCTGACAGGGTGGAACGCCGACGCATGGTCACCGTTCACTCTGAAGGAATTTTTGTATTCCTTTTATACCACAGCAATGCGCTGCCGATAACAGCGTCCATTAAACAATGATGTGTACGCTTTTATCCATTTATAGCTACCTTTAATGCCGTGGGCTGTCGTGAGTTGCTCACGTTATAGCTGCTGTAAACTTTCACCTGTCTCTCGTTTTCCTTTCTTTTAAGCTTGTCATGATTCTGAGCAAACTCCTCTGTCTTGAAGATCTTGGACTGTTAAAAAGTGCTGACATTGGAGACTCCTTCCATAAATATATGTCTCCTTTTACGTAGTGGAAAGTCCACCGAACACGTCCCCATGAATGAGGTGAATGTTACTGTGGAAATTATACCATTCGAACACCTTCTGACCAATCAGAATCCAGCATTCTGAGGTATAAATCAGAATTAAGCTTTAATGATGCCTCCCTGAAGCTCTGCATCCTGCTTTTCTTTTTCAGGAGCTCCCATTGTTTAACCTGTTTTTATGCAATTTGGAGAAGAAATGCTTTAAATCCTGTTCTTCCTAGCTGTAATGACCGAAACATTGACCCACTGCTCCTGTGACGGTGATGACGGGTGAGTTTGTTTGTTTCTCTCCGGCTGAGCCTGTAAATCGTGGTAGTTCCAGTCTCCTGCTGAGCATGGCAGACCCCCATTTCATCCCACCTGCCCACCGCTGCACCATGGGAGCCTGTTGCCATGGAGATGTTCCCAGTTCCTTATCATTCGCAAGCTCCGTGTTATGAAATTGCACGGTGGAATATGGAAGAATCACTGCGCAAGAAACGCAGTGAATTCTTTGACATGACTTGAAAGTGCTTGCGTCTTTCTAGTTATTTATTAATTTATTATTTAAAACGGTGGATTTTTTATTATTTTTTTCCCTTTCCATTTGTCTAAACACTATCCTGTCCACCCCTCTCCTGAGTTAATGCTTTAGTCTATTCTTTCATTTTTCATGCTCACGGGTGACCTTTTCGCAGCTTCGCCTCGTGTCTGCTGTACTTGAGTTTCCGAGCAGGTTGGATAGGAGAACGTTCCGTGATTACGGTTCTACGCACAGAACCTCTCTTGAAGAATCTCTGCCGATTACTCAAACCTCATCGTTTAACTCGCCTCAATAAATATCCTTCCTTTCTGCAACTCTTTCTGCTCAGCTGCAAACTAAATCTCGTCTCACTCTGTCACGATTGACCACTGCATCCCCTTTAGTCACTCCAGAATTATTGGCACCCTTTAAGAAAATATATGAAGTGTAAAGGAAATGCTTTAACACGTTCCTCGAAGACCGCATGTTTAATGAACCTGTTTTAATGCATCATGCGTATTGTTCTACCTGTAGACGCAAGGACATTACGCTTCATTGAGGGGTTGTAATGCACATAGGAACTGCCTTCATACTTCCTAAGTAGGTCATATGTGTAAAACAAGAATTTGGTGAACATTTTGGGTTTCCTGAAATCAAAATGATCCATACAAGCAGACCTAATATTAGGCTCCATGTCCATTAGTGAGTTTCAAACTTTAGTCGAGCTTGAAGGTGTGCATTCTGGAGCAGGAGCTTCTTTCTCGCACGGCAGCCTCTCGGTCCATGGAGACGTAAAACTCTCTTGACTGTAGACGGTGTTCCAGCAGCTTCCGGTCCATGGCAGGTCTGTGCCTTGATGGTTCCTGGGTTTGTTCCTGACCATCTGAACCAACTTCTTCTCAGATGAGGATGACAGTTGTTTGGGTCTTCTTCCAGATCTTGGTGAAGTTGCTACACTTCTCGATAACTTGTGAAACAAGCCCTTTTCATGTTGTCATTGAGCTGTACGCAATCATGATCACTAACAGGAAGTTAAGACATTTTGGAACTTTCAGCACCACTGACTTATTCATCTAAGTGGGGGTGTGTATATTTTTGACCCTGTGTTGATTTCAAGGATAATATTATTTTAACGTTTCAGAGATGTATCCAAGATCGAAGCTATTTTGTGATGTACGGACCAGAAGGAACGCTTTGAAATCGATTCTGTAACTCAATAGGTGCCAGTGTAAAGATTTTAGAACTGGAGTAACACACTCGCTTCTCCTGGCTTTGGTTCGATCTCTTGCATTACAGATGTTTGATGGTCTGTTGAATGTCTTCTAATGCTATTAATTTATAATGCATAATAAATAGTGTTCCGCATTTACATAGCTAATTATGAGATCATGTGTAATGCCTTAGGAATGCAATGTGTTCATGACCTTCATTGGAAGTGTTACCAATATTAGCATCATCTTTCAAAAAACATGGGGCAAAACTATTGGCATCTTTAAAATAAATGCAACTTGTCATCCATGGGGGGAAAAAACATTTTAATCGCTCTCAGTCTCCCGGAATGTTTTTGTTTGCCCTTTAACCGTGTCTCGTTTCCATGAGTTATAAATATCATGAGAAGTCAAATCCGTCAGGCTCCGAATGCAGAATTTTCCCATGAGAGATTCTGCAGTTTCACTGATTAATCTGATTTGCAATTTCTGTTTGTCTAACCCCGTCACGAGCTTTCGTCTCATTATCAAACATTTATTGGTTTTGCTGTGACCCCGTTGTGTGCGGCTGAGAGTCCTGGGAATGCTGGGCGGTGAGGTGGGAATGCGTCCTGGATGTAAGAGCTGAATACACACGTTCACACGTAGGCGTAATTTGGAGTTCTTTCCACCTATCGCCACGTTTTTGGACAGTAAGAGTAAAGCAGAGAACCTGGATGAAACCCGCACGGACATGGCGAGAACATTGATCCTGGAGCTTTTGGAACTTTTGCTTTTTGAGCTCTACACATTTTCTACGTTTAGTTTTTTCCCCTTTATCCGAGAAGACAAACATGTTTCATAAGCCGTCTAATATCCCTGTGTGATTTCTCTCTTTATTATTAAATGTACTTAAATAGCACGGCATATTTAGGATATGATGATGAGAACAATTATTCAGAACCATGTTGCACGTTCCTATTATGTAGGAATACAAGAAGTCGAGAGAGTGACTACAGTCGGATACACGTGCTTTTATTTATCGGTACATAATGTAGCATTTCTGCTATGTTTTCCCCGACATCTCAAGCTGTTATTAGGGGAGGCAGTGGAAACATGTTGCGTCCTCAACAAAAGGTCAACAATCTCTTGTAAATGCACGTTAAGGATACACAGCCTTGAATTTCAGTCCTATAGGATTTTGTGCTTCTTTAATCAATGACATTAACAGCAATTTGTTGTCATGTGATCGATAGTTTTTGGCCAGAAGCTTTTAAGCAACATATTTTGATCAAACCGGCTTATCTCAAATGTCAATGGATCCCCTGGGTTTGGGACAACTTCCCGTGATGTTCCCTCAGTAACAGCAGGGATATTTGTGGCTACAAGGACATAAAGAGACAGTAGCGCACACAAACGGATTTAGAACTTAATATACTGTTTCCTGTTATTTATCCTTTCTCTCTCGGTCAAGTTTACGCTCTTCTAAATATAACATTTTCAGGTTTCTGGGTGTATTTTCTCCTCTTTAAGAAATTGACACGGGGTGTCTGAGGAGTCAGGAACCTCTGGGAATACAGCGTGTTCAGCAAATATGACGGTCTAAACAAACAAACGTGACCGAGTGGCTGGGACTAACTCCGAACATACAGAGCATACGCTATAAATAATAAATACCATATGCTATATTAACTCTATGTAGTTATTCTTATTCAGTACCTCAGACATCCTGTGTATAGAAGATCTTCAAAAAAGATGAAATCTTAATCTGGGCGTCCGTTTCTGATAAAATCCATGAAACTGAAGGGTGAACACACCATCATGTCCTTACATGACGCATTACATATGCTTATATGCAACAACTGATATTTTCCACCGGTAAAACCGTCCTTGTTTTTCCTTGAAATGCTTTATTCTTCTTGACCGCAACAACGTGCCGGTGATTAGTTATTTTTTAATTATTAAAAAACAACCGCTGCTTTAAAAAAAATCTCCTTATAGTTGCAATTAATATTGCAGAATGTTCAAGAAACAAGTTGCTTCCTGTTCTCGCTTACATTGTAGCAGCTATAAACAGTCTTTCCCTCGACCAGCCTCTCTTTTTTTTTTTTTTTGCTTTCTCTTGAATTGAATACGACAAAGATGTTCGTGTTACCGAGAATCCCGTAAAGCGTGAACTCCTTGCTGACAATACGATTCAATTTTATTTGTATATAAGCAGTTTTACAGAAATATGTACATTTTTAAACATATGAACTCGCTAAAGAGCGAGCCAGAGGTGATGGTGGCAAGGAAAAACTCCCCGAGATGACACGAGGAAGAAAGTCAAGTTAGAAGTTATTTATAGAGCAGATTCAATACAACAGAAGTTCAGCCAATGTGCTGTACGATAGAAGAAACCGTGAGAGGAACCTGACTCAAAAGGGAACCCATGCTCACACTGGATAGTGCCATTATAAATATTTCCCTTCTATGACTGTTATATGGTCAAAAAGTACAATTGTGTACCCTGGAAGTTCACTATAGTTCTAACATAACATTGGTTCACTTGATAACAGCAGTCCAAAGCCATCTTCGCAGTTTCTAAGCGTATCCTTGGGCTTTCCATATGAAGCCATCCTCAGCAGGAGTGAAGTGATGTCAACTCCAACCGGAAGCTGGGCATCAGGATGGCTCAGGCAGGTCCGGAGAGCAGAAGATGTCAGGATCACTGGCAACTCGGGAACGCTGACACCGGAGACTCCTTCCATAAATATCCCCTTACAGAAAACTTCACCAAATCGGCAATGTTTTTTAATCCTTTCATTAGTAGGTTTAGATCACGTGGCATTTCCACCACATTATAGAAATAATTCAACAGCACCGAGCCATGATTTTAACATTGATTTCATCACATGTTGTTTCCTTCTTTTCTTCTACTATAAGACTCAAAGTTTACAGACCTTGCCTAATACTCAGGCATTCATCTGTTAATTTCGTGCGAGCTGTATGAGATCGGGGTTTGCCCAAATGAGCATGGGTTCTTATGGAAAAGTAATTTTAGAAGTGGAATTCTTGAAATCTCTATAGGAAAAAAGTCCATCGGTGGTTTAATAAGGAAGTAAGCAGTCCATTTGAGATATCCTTAAAGACGTTAGAATTCCTTGGCCTTGAGTAAAATAATAGTGATCCTGGATTGCTCAACATGGGCTCATTTGTAGCAAAGCAAGTGCTGATGAGGTTGGAAAATCTCAAAATGTTCTGGTTGCTAAGACAAAAAAAAAAAAAAAAAAAAAAAAACGGAACAAAAACTCATCTCAATCATATCATAATCATACGATCCGACATGGAGCATGCGTGCTTGTAACTGATATCACACAATCCTCAGCAGTTCTTTAATGATTTTATTGTCATTGTCTCGTACAACCTATAAGACCGTTGGCTGTTTTGACACATTTGAATGTCACCGTTAAATCCTTGGTATTCCTTAAGCATGTCAAAATTAATGGCACACCCTGGCTAGTCTGTAACCGAACGAAGCCAAGCTGCCAGTGGTTTGCGACGGGTCTTTTGAAATCTAATCACACACTGACTCTTCCTGAGCTGTAGGTGGTTATTCTGCCACAAAATCTAATAGAACATGTTCCAGGCTTTCATGAAACTGACTCGATGCTCCCACTCAAAATAAAGCTTATAATCTTTTATTTACAAGGTACAAGATGTACAAGGATTTTTTTTTCATAGTGTAGGTGTTACTATACTGGCTAAGGTATGAAGATATGACGAAAAAGTGTGTAGTGTGTGTGTGTACAGGAATAAAATTAAATAAACTGACTATGAAAAAGAAAACAGGCAATAAAAAGAAAGATAATGATATGCGTCATGGCTGTGTGCTCTGGGCTGACTCCAGACCACAGATGTTGGCATATTATTTTTGTGTTATTTATAGACAGGTAGTTCAGTAACGGATTATATTAGTTAAAGAGCACCCTGGGTGTTGCGTTACACTGACGTCCTGATATAATCACCTTGCAATCTAGCCTTTGTGTATCCTAAAGCCTTAATGAGACCTGAACATCCTTTCATTCTTTTAATTCTACCTCTTGATTTTTGTGTGTGTAAATGTTTGCACTAGACGAGGTCACCGCCGTGCGTATGACGTAAGTTACGGGTGTTTATACACGTTTTCACATTCCAAGTGGTCTCGGATTGATGATTTGCTCTTATGTGAACAACTCCGATTCCTCTAAAATGGCACACAAGTGAACCGTGTTCGGAGGTCTCGTTATGCTTCATTTGACGTTCATTTTGTGGTCCGCTTGAGTTTGTGTCTTGTGAAGCTAAACTGCTCCCATTCTGCTTCGTTTGTTTTTATTCCTAAATGGCTTGCTGTCCTTACATCCCTGGAATGTTCTGTCACATTGCAGATAAAAAACCAAGTGAAAATAAAAACTTAAATCTTAAACATGCCATTGAGGTTAAGCGTATTAGTTCATTGTCATTGTCAAAGACAAAGAAATGAAAGGTTTGGCAGAGATCAGAGCTGCCAGGCACCAACGGATACTGCCTTACATGTGGTATTTCTCTACAATACTCTTTTTGAGCCATTTTTTAAAGACCGTATCCATAATTCAGTCTTGCGCAGCTGGGCTCAGACTCCTGAAGATGTCATGGTGTGAATTACAAGTGGACTGAGAGCTCATCAATTGGGAAAATGTTCAGAAAGAGATCCGAGCTCACTTTTGAGTCTGCGTGTAGTGTGAACAAAGCAGTGAGGTCAGTTTCAGGTTGACTGTATCCGAACCGAGCATGCTTTATAAAAAAACAAAATGTGTTTCATATTTTAGATTCTTCAAAGTAGCCACCATTTACCGTGATGATACAATCGGCATTATCTTACCCAGCTTCATGAAGTCGTCACCTGGAATGCTTTACAGTGAACACGTGTGAGGTGAAAGTATGTGGACACAAGTGTTTCAGCTAGCTAAAATGAAATGAAAATCTCCTATCCTCTGTTACATCACTCACTACAGAGGTCCAATTTGCCTCTGGAAGCAACACCAGCACAAGAGCTATGCGTTGGGAGCTTCTTGAATTGGATTCCATGGCTGAGCAGCTGCACACAAGCCTAAAATCACTATGAGCAATGCCAAGTGTCGGCTGGAGTGGTGTAAAGCATGCCGTGTTCTCTGGAGTGATGAATCATGCTTGACTAGCTGGCAGTCTGATGGATGAATCTGGGTTTGGTGAATGCCAGGAGAACACTACCTGCAGGAATGCAGACTGCCAGCAGTGAAGTTATGTAGAGGATGAATATTGGTCTGGGGCAGTTTTTCAGTTTTTGTGCCCCTGGGTTCTATTGAAGCGTAATGTTAAGATTACAGCATTTCAGAAAATTGTACGCTGTACCCCGTGCACAAAGCGAAGTCCATAAAGACACGCTTCTTGGCACGGAGGAACTCCAGTGGCCTGCACAGAGCCCTCACCTCAACCCTACTGAACACATTTGGGACGAACTGGAATGCTGATTGTGAGCCAGTCCTTTTTGTTCAACATCAGTTCCTGACCTCAAAAACACTCTTTTGACTCAAGTGGAACAAACTCCCTCAGATACGCTCCAACATCTCCTAGAAAGCCTTCTCAGAAGAGTAGGGGCAACTCCATATTAATGCCATATTAAGACTGACTCCAGACCAGTGAAGCTTGCATATAATTTTTGTTATTTATACACTGTTTTTCCATTAAAGGATGATATTCGTTAAAGAGCACAATGGGTATGTTACACTGAATCTGGACTTTGTGTATCCTAAAGCCTGTCTGCCCCCTTAATGAAACCTAAACACCCCGTCCTTCTTTTAATTCTATCTCTAGCCGATTTTTTGTCCGTAGATTTTTCACTAGAGGAGGGCATCGCTGTCTGTATGACGTAAATTGAGGTTGTTTGCAAGTTTTTTAGCATTCCAAGCTCCCAGGTCGATTTGTTCTTGTGTGTACAGAATAAATTAAATCGGAGTCCACGACATGGCCCACAAGTGAACCGTACTCAGAGATAGTCTCAGCATGCTCCATTCGGGGTTCATCTTGTGGTCCACTTGACATCATGCCTTGTGAAAACAAAGTTCTGTTTTGTTTGTTTTTATTTCTAAATAGCTTGCTGTTCCAGCTATAAAAAAACACTCTAATGGCTGTCTGTGTAGGAATGGAGGCAACTATATCTTAAAGCCCATATTTATGGAATGCAATGTCTTATAAATTCATATACACTCACTGTAGACTTTAATAGGAACACCTGTACACCTGCTCATTTATGCAGCTATTGCAATACAGATAAAGGTCAAGAGTAAAACCTTATGTGGTCTTCTGCTGTTTTCGCCCACCGTCCTAAAGGTTTGATGTTCTGAGAGGATTTTCTGCTCGGCGCGGTTGTACAGAGTGATTATTTGAAACACTATATCCTTCCTGGCAGCTCAAACCAACCCAGCCATTTTTCTCTTACCTCTCTTATCATCGAGACGTTTCCACCCGGAACTGTCACTCATTCCGAGCTTTTCGCACCATTCTGTGTAAACTCTAGAGTCGGTTGTGCGTGAAATTTCCATGAGATCAGCGGTTTATAGAATACGAAAAACCATGCCACGGTTAAAGTCACAATGATCAGACTTTTTATTCATTCTGATGAACATTAACTGAAGCTCTTGGCCTGTACCTGCAGGATGTTTTGCATTGTTCCGCTGCTATACGATTGGCTATTTAGATAACTGCATGAGTGTATAGCTGTTGCTAATAAAGTGGACGGTGAGTGTAGGTGTGATGGTTAGGTGTCTACATGTTCTTGGTCATACGGTGTGGCCTACATAAAGTAAGGCTGTACGTTGAGGTGACGACACACAAGTGTTTCATGTAGCAACTAGTTTTATGATTTTATTTCACTTTGGGTTTTTGGGTTTTTTTTTTTTGCAATAAACTTTAGTTTTTGTAGTTTAGAACACTCTTGAAATGGATGGCATTCTGACGGGTGAAAAACTACACTTAAAATGTCGAAAACTAGCCTTAAAAAAAAAACGCTAAAAGGGAACAAAATGGCGCTTGTATTGTAGACATTACGGTTGCCTTTGAGCGCGCGCGCCATTTTTTTTTCTGCCCTCCCTCTGCAGCGTCTATTACGGTAACCGCTGCGCTCGTGCAGGATTGCCGTTTGCCAAACAGAGTGGCGTTGCGATGTGAGAGATTTCCACGCAAACCAGGGACTGTGTATGTTTTTTCCTGTTCTGAAAGTACAAGGTAAGCATACTGTTTTATGTTGTTGTTGTTGTTTTTATTGAGGAATCATTTTGAGCTCTGGTCCCTCTAACTGTTTATTTATTTATTTTTAACGGGGAAAAGTGTTACCAAATCGTACTTTTCCCCGTGTTACCGTGCACGCGCATATGTTACTTGATTGCAGTGTTCGCGCGAGACACTGAACTTAGATTTCACAGCTTTACACAACTAAAAAAAAAACACCCATGTGCAAGTCTTGGAGCTTTCTGAACAACATTTATTGGGCATTTAACAAATTAATCAATCAATTCATGAATTAATTGGCATTTTAACATGATCCATTGGAGCTGTTTCAGGGCAGGAAACCTGGAGCTCGAGCTGCTCATATGGCAGTGAAGATCATGGCCAATATTTTGTCTTCATTTCTTGTGTTTAAGCTCTTGAGCTTAGTTAGATGTACTTAAGATATTAAAATATTGATATTTGTATGTAAATTCCCAATTTTTTTCGGGGGGGGGGGGGGGAATTCTCATGACAGGAACAGGATAAGCTACTTGGCAATTCCATTCATTTCCCCTCTGTTTATTTCAGTGTAATATCCTGATCAGATCCCTGACTTTCGGACAGTGTTCTCACTCGTAACTCGGTGAAACAGCAAGAACTGAGCTGACTTTCTGTGGAACATCATTTGTGTCTGATGTTCAAGGAGTGAGATCAGTGTTGAGTCGGTGACACACATTCATGGTCCAGATATTCAGCGTTAGGTCAGAATCAAATCTGATAGCACCAGATCCTTATACGCACATACGCTTTTGACTTTGGGCATTTGGGCTACATTAGGACTATTCAGACGGGATTAGTTTTCCTGAAAATGTGTCTGATTCCAGGTGACGTGTAGTAATTATCGACGGACAGTGACGTGTTGTCACGATGCACTGATGACCATCACTCTACAGATTCCACGCATTCTACACGCAGCTCCTTTTAATGCAGAACTGGTTGTTTCATCCTGTTGTCCGCTTCTTGTAGGGGGTGTGGCCGTGGCTCCGTGAGGTCACATGACCTTAACATGCATGTTGTCTGTTTCTGTGCGAGGAACTCAATGATGTACTGTAAAACTCTGGAAATGGCACTCATCTGTGTTTTATTCTTCTGCATTTTAAACCTTGCTTTGTTTTTGTTTCATTAGTAATAAGCTAGGGATTTATCCCGTGTGATTACTACGGATGTCAGCCGGTAACGGACGCGTCCGGAAAACTAATCCCATCCGATTAATCCTTATGATTCCAACGGGATATAACGAACTCTTTATCAACTTGCCATTCAGACGGGATATGACCTGTTGGCATTACAGCTTATTTTATATATAAAAACAAACAAAACAAAACTAGGTAATCTTTCCAGGCGCTTGCACATACAGTTCATAAAAATAGCTGATATCATACTTTTGGACATACTTTTGGATGTAATCCCAGAGATCCTCATGTAATAATCCTGTCACCGCGCCTCCACGTGTAAAATGAAACGGGGTTCGTTTGCTCTTTGCTTAGTTTTGGTTTCACACTGTATATAATTAAATGCTGGTTGTGTATAAAACGGACGCTGGTTGAGCGGTGTGTGGAAGGCTGAAAACGTTCTCGTAAAACTGATCGTTCAGAAATAGGACGATGGATGAAGTTAAACACAAATGCATGTAGGAAATGAATCACAGATTTTGCCCGAGCACGGGGGGAACTGAACTCCAGAACTCCAGCTTTGTCCTTTGGCTCACGACGTGTTCGATTCAGGTTTGTGTTCGGACGGGCCTGAATGTGAGAGACAGCGTGACGTTATCCAAGCTTGTCGGTCATCTCGATCAGCCTATTAATTGTTCTTTGAAATAATCCGGATAAATAAAACGGATCCTGAGCGCTTGGCCGTCATTTTAGATAACAATAACCTTTCTCTTCTCAAGGCTTGAGAAGTCTACCGTTTTAAAAATAACATTTCAGTTTCTATGGTAATCATTATTTTTCAATTAACTTTGTGACCATGAATGGAACATGGAAGCTCCTGGCTCTGCCGTGGCGAATCGCTGAGAAAACAGGGGTTTTCTGCCAAAAGAGAGTTTAAAAAAAAATAAAATAAAGACTTTCCTGTGTACTCTGGTTTCGGTCGCTGCCTTGGAAGAGCACAAGGCCACTGATTGGCTGCGGGTCAGGTTTACTTCCTGCGCTCACAATGGCTGGAAACGAGCCTGCAACACAGCAGTAATTATGTAGTTATATTTAAAGTGACCTTGGCTTGATTTGACTCGAAATCCCTCCGAACAGCCGCAGGTAGTAAATCATGCGGCTTTGTGTTGTTCAGAGAGACGGAGAGCTTCGGAGAGAGTCGGTCAGTTTCTGGAACAAAGAACAAAACAGCAAGTAAAATGAATGTCCCGTGTGTGTGTGTGGGGGGGTTTGTGTTATACTTCAGTATCCATTTCACCCCGAGGATCGACGTCGTATGTCGCTCGAGTCATTCCCCTGAAATGTCGACGGTGACGGATGTTAGTGTGATTGTTAATCAGAGCCGATGAATCGCTCCCTTGACGTGTGGGCTAGCTGTGAAAATCAGGAAGTCAAATCTAGGTTTTTTTCTTCTCCCCAAAGAACGTGACGCTCTGATGAAAACGCAGGTAAACAAGCCCTGTCATGTCCTGTCTCTTCATGTGGTCGAGTCGGGCTTAGGGAGAGAGAGGAGTCTCACGCGGCGATGCACAACAGATTGAGCAGTTTAAAAAGCGCTCTAGAAGCCGACACTTGGGGATCGTTTCCGCAGCATGGTGCAGGACCTGCGGTGGACTTGAACACACGTGTCCACTAGAGGGCAGAGAAGAGAAAAGCGTCACAGAAGTCGTAGCTCACTGCATTAGGAAGAACGCAAGAAGGTTACTTCATGATCACGTGTCGGACTGTTCCGCTGTAAATCACTGATTCGGTCCATCGTTTTAGTTGAAGACTTTCGAGTTTTCTTCACGAATTTTCCTCTTTGAGCTCTGAGTCCTGCATTCTGATTGGTCAGACGGTGTTTGCTATAACGGCAGCTCTGACAGTAGTTCAGCTTTCTGTAACAAAAAAGGTTTTTTTGTCTTATTATCTTATTATTATAAATAATAGCGCCTGAGAAGGCGAACTCGCTCGTCTCGCAGACGTTCCACACCATTAAATGTAGCTATAAACGGATAAAACGACAACAACAAGCTGCGTTCGTCGTTTATAAATGAAGACTCGTAACCGTTGGCGAATTGCTGTGGTGCGAGAGCAGTGAAGCCCTCGGGGACGTGCTGCGCTAGGAAAAGATCCAGTGAAGAGCATTATTTCAAATGGTTTTATTAAAAAAAAAAAAAAAAAAAAACTGGAAGTATTTTCAAGAACGTTGGTAGGTCAACAGCAAACAGGACAAAAAAAGCAGTATTCCTGTGCACATGGTAACGTGCTTCATGTCCTGAAATGACCATAATCTTATCCTTACACGCACGCACACGCACACACACGCACACTCGCAGCCCTGTATAAAGCTTCCTCTGTCTCTGGTGTCGTGTTGATTAATTTATTTCTTTTTGTCGGAAACTCCGAGGAGGGAGCGTGACGTGCTGCGGGAAGGGGAACATTAACGGGCCGCAGGTTAATGAGTCCTGACTCCGCCGGATGTTTGGAGCACCAGAGGACACCTGGGCGAGACGGGAGGTTTCTGAGCCTGGCTTTCTATTTATTTATTTATTTATTTAGGAGGCAGGTTATGTAAGCATGTGCATAAAAATCAGCAAGAGGAAACAAGCCTTTATGACTTTCCCTTTACTTTTTTTTTTTTTCTCTCCCTCTTAAGCAGAGCAGTTACACGTTCGAGAACGCTCGTTTGTTTGTTTGTTTGTTGAAGTCAGCGATAAAAATGCATATTTTCTTGTGTTGCGTGCAGTCTGTACATGCTTGGTCTGGCTTTTCCTCTGTAGAACCCGGCTGCAAGCTCGTCTGTTCTAGCGAACGCAAGATCCGCGTCGCGGCATCGCGACATGAATCTGTGTAAGGAGTAAACACTTGGTGTGCGCTGGTACAGGATCGAAGCGTTTCATTCCTCTTCCACGACACCAACAGCTACAAGCGTTTCATTTATTCAGAAATTACACGTCATGCTTTTTATCCATTTATAGCTACATTTTATGCTGTGGAAGCCGTGTGCCTGTTGCGTTATATCAGCTACAAACAGTCGTTCCTTCGCTTCTCTTTTTAACGTTACAGAGGAAGCGTAAAGTCCTGCAGAAAAGTTCCAGCTTCGCCCTTTGGCTGTTACGAAGCGGAGAGTCCGTCCTTAAAAGTTAGCTAAACATCCACAATTAATCCGCACCCTCTCACCAATCAGAAGGAACAGTTCATCGGCGCTGTGGGATAAAGCCGACGATGATTACCACGTGGCATTAGTAGGCACAGATAAGCAGATTTAGCAGACACAAAGTCGAAATATCAGCGCCTTGAATTTGCATATTTCCTCCCAGCACGATTAATTAACCCGCGTTTTAAATCCGTGTGTTCAGCTGGAAACTGCTCGCTTTCTTCTGGAATACATTAGAAGGAAAGAGTTCAATATTCGAGTCGATACTCGCTGCTCGTCGAGACTGCGTCTGTGTTACCAGAAACAAAGTGCATTAAATCCTCACAGATTTCATTTTAATTGAAAAGAGACTCCGTAATTGCACACTGTCCACTTTATCAAAAGTTCTAATGTAGCGTTTCTAAGAAAAGCTAATGAACTGGACGTTCTGTGAGCAGCTAAATGGATCCTGCTCGTTTCTCCGGCTCGTTTGCGACAGGCTCGTTTAAACGGGTTAGAAGCAAAGTGCAGGACGGCTTTGGCCTTTACATCTAAATTAAACGGATTTCCACTGACACGCGGTCAGGCAAAGTGGATTCCCTGCCCTTCCTCGGTCAGACAGATAGATGGACGAGAGGAGTTTTCAGACTCGAGCCTAATTAGCCCTATGGATCCTTCTCGGACGCTGACTGTCGAGAAAAGGCAACTCGATACACGAACAGCTCCAGTGG
This sequence comes from Notoglanidium macrostoma, assembly GCA_030068235.1. Classification (NCBI taxonomy): domain Eukaryota; kingdom Metazoa; phylum Chordata; class Actinopteri; order Siluriformes; family Auchenoglanididae; genus Notoglanidium; species Notoglanidium macrostoma. Next base: position 22,410,423 of record JAQQZR010000007.1, read on the forward strand.
AGCGGAAACCGTCGTCGGCGTTACCGTCATCGCGTAGAGACCGATTTAGTTCTTGAATGTTTTTCAGTGTAAAAAATATAGATGAATTAAATCTGTAGAGCTGAAGAAGTAAGCCAGGGGTTTTAGGTTTTGTAACCTTTCTGGAGCCAAAAAGAGGAAGGGGAACCGAAAAGAACCGTAACCGATAAGCGGAACCGGAATCGATAAAATTCAAACGAAACCCAGCCCTTATTATAATATTCAAATGAGTGTTAATGAGAGGTGATTAACACCGGGACGCACGCTGGTGGAGGAGGAACCTGTGAATGAGCCGCAGCTGAAGAGCAGCAGCAGCTGTTAGGAACGTGGCACAGTGTTGGGCTGCAAACCTGTTGGACCTGATTGATGCCGGTTGTGCTTTCAGACTTCTAGGAAATGTATTGTCTACAACATGGACTGAAGATGGCTGTGGATGTTCTTCATGGTTGAGTTCCCTTTTGAGTCTGGTTCCTCTCAGGGTTTCTTCCTCATGTTGTCTCAGGGAGTTTTTTTTCTTGCCTCTAGCTTGCTCCTTAGGGATAAATAAAAAATTTGTGACAATGCGCATTGTTAAAACTGGCATATAAATAAAAGTAGATTGAATAAAATTTTATGCTGAATATTCCGCTTTAGGTTTCATATCTGTCCTTCTGCCCTCGTCTGCATGAGAAGCACCCGCTTCTGCCTCAAGGACAGAAACACCACCTATATTAGAGTAAAAGCCCCACTTTCCCACCTTAATTAGAGTAACAACTGCCTCCTTGAGAGTAAAAACTGCCTCCCTGAGAGTAAAAACCATTTTCTCCTGCCACCCGGAGAGTACTAACTGCCACCCGGAGAGCACGAACTGCCACCCGGAGAGCACGAACTGCCACCCGGAGAGCACGAACTGCCACCCGGAGAGCACTAACTGCCACCCGGAGAGTACTAACTAGTACTAACTGCCACCAGGAGAGTAAAAGCCCTTTTCTCCTGCCTCCCTGAGAGGAAAAACTGCCTCCCTGAGAGTACTAACTGCCTCCACCTGAGTAATAACCACCTCTCTCAGGTAATAAGCACCTTCTCCTTCCTTTGAGAGTAAATCTTTATTTTTAGGATGGAAATGAATAAAGTGTGGCTGTGCTGTTGTAATACAGGACTAATATAAACTCCGGCACACTGAGGCTGTAAATGCGGAGTCGTTAGTCATTCCCTTCCTCGCCGCTCTAACGCAGCCTCTCGACGGCACGTTTTCTGGGCGTCCGCAGGAATAAGTCTTAAGAACGTGTGTGGATTTGAACTGAACTGCGGGGACCCTGTGTGAGTCAGCTAAAAGCCGTAGCGTCCGTCCCTCTGATTCAGCTCATTAACTTGACACGAGTAGTAAAGCGAGCGGCAGGCCGAGGCCAGCGTGTTCATCACCAGCTCGTGTGCTGCATTTCACTCTAGTCAGAAGAGTGTGAGAGTCTTTCTTTATTTCTCTTGTGCATTTGTTTAGCTTTCGGTAACACTTCCCTCCGGTCGAGTGAGCAGCGAACACAAACACGGCCTCGGAAAGCAGATTAAACGGATTACTCCCAGATTCCCCTCGCATGAATAATAAATACAGGGCTAAAGGTTGCGTTGCTTTTTTATGCATGTATTTTGTGTGTGGTTTTCACATAAAGCTTATTTATGTCAAATGGTATTTATGAAGACCGACGCTGCGTCGTGCTGATTATCTGTCAGGAATAACCCGGCTGTTTGACATCATATTCGGAAATGTATTTCGTTCTAACCCGTCCTGTTTTAGGTGCGGTCGAATTGGGCAATAATTAAAGGTGTAATAGTCATTTTTTTATTCCCTATTTGGACAGAACCTGGAAAACCGGTTTAAATTGTGGCCTCAGCAAAAGCGTATTAAATCGCTATGAAAACTAGTGTTGCAGGGTACACCGATACTAGAAAAGTATCACGATACCCTGCTGATAAAAATGGTACAATACCTCTATTTATCAGTATTATAGTTTAGCAGCCATATTTCTACATTTCATACATCATTTGTGTTGATGTGCAACAACAGGGCTGTGTGTGTGTGTGTGTGTGTGGGGCAGCTTTCTGCTTCTACTCCCTGAAGGCATAGTTGGCACATCAACCAATTTGTTTCTCATATGAATGCATATTGCAGATACTCACCCAGTTCACCGTTTGACTCGATTCTCAATATTGGGTTCGCGATTAGATTTTTCCACAAAAATAGTTTTTTTGATTTAGATTTTTTGATTGAATTGATTTTTCCACAGAACATTTTATTACCCAAATGCAAGATTTATTTGCCTATTCTTTATCAAACTAAATATTCCTTTTGTTGAATAAGAAAAATAAACTTTGGTTTCATTTTCTTAGTAACCAACAATAATTATTTACAAACGTTTGTGAAGGTTGGAGTAAAGTATAATAGCCTATTAACTAAAAATTCCTTTTATTATAAAAGAAAAAAGTGAATGGACTTTTTCTTAAAACATCTAAAAAAGCTTAAACATAAAATAACTCCGAGCTTGCTTGTCTTTTCTTTAGCTTTCGGCAGTCTGTAAAAACAGCTCCGATTTCATCTGTTTGTAAATGAGCGCAAAAGCTCTTTCCCATTTTAGGTCTTTTTTTTTTTTTTTGGTGTGTTTTTGAGGCTTTAGTGCTGCGTTACTTCCCCCTACGGTCATGTCACGTGTATTCCCGCTGTTGTGCCCTCTGCTGTCTAAGTATGGCAATTACAGCTAGGAAAAACTGAGATCAATTGATCAATTAGCACTATTTTCTTTTAAGGTTCTGTCATCCAGTACCGTTCGCCGTGATATCATTTCAGTATCGGTATCGAGAGATTTACACAGGTATCGTATCGAAGTCATAATTTTGGTCTCGTGACTGACGACACTAATGAAAACCTGTTTGGAAAACTGACTTTTGGTTGACTGACCTTTTCCAGAGTGCTTGTTGGTGTTTGGACACGCCTCCTGCCAGTCACTTTATAGACGCTGGCCTCTGCAGGCCACCGTAGATCCGATGGGTGGAGCTTCGTGATCAAGGGTGAGAATGGGGGAGGAGTTTATGGAGTTAAAAAAAAAATCTTTCAAATGCTGATCCCACCTAGCAGTTCCAGACCTAATCTCAAACCATGTTGTGTAATGCACCTTTAAAGTACACAGGATACAGTATACCATATATGGAAATTGATTTTTTGCTAGTGTATTTATTTATTTATTTCAATAATAAAGATTACGTTTTTATCCAGTTTTATTTCAGCACATTTCAAATCATGACATTCAAGCACTTTATTAAAATTATTTTTTTTCCATTTTTATCTTCCGTGCTTGTATGTATATCTATAAATATATAAATATATAAATAATCCCGCTTTGAGAGGCGGCGGAGTGTGAAATGTGTTTTTAATAGACGGAGCGAAAGCCGTGCGAGTGATGTGTGCCTACACACCGCTGCACGAAGCCCTGACGCTCCACCAGCGTGCCACGCTGCCGATGAATCACCTCTGAGGCTGGAATATGGAAATGAGCGTCGGCCCCGGATCATCGCAGCAGACGCGCTCTCCATCGCGCCCCATCGCACTCCATTTCCATTAAGATGTCTCTGAGATTAAAGCTCAGATTTAAACAAAGTGCAGACCTTCAGCACGGAGTTCTGTCCAATTACAGATCCGGAGAGTTCTTATTATCTGCGCTAGTGCAGTGCCGTTTCAGGGCCACTGTTCAACGCAAAAAGATGCAAGGTTTCAATAATGCGGTAATAATTTAAGAAAAAATTACAAAATAGCAGGAGAAGAAAGTCCCAATATTTCTAGAATAAAGTTGGAATATTTTGAGAAAAAGTAACACTCGTTAATTTTTTTTTTTTGTAACCTCACGTTAATCATTTTTCTCATAATATTGTGATTTTTTTTTTTTTTCTTTTTTCCTTGTATTATTTCCTCATATTGCGACATTGTCCTCAAACTATTATTGCTTTATTGTCAATATATTGTGGCTTTTGTAACCTAATGTAAACTATATGGCCAAAAGTATGTGCACCCTGACCATCACACCCCTATATCCATTGAGAGCATTCCCTTTGCAGTTATAACGCGCTCCACCCCACTAGCTGTCGGAGCGAGGCTGTGGGGATTTGTGTTCATGCAGCTACAGGAGCATTAGTGAGGTCAGGTGCTGATGTTGGAATGTCGAGGAGGCTCCAGTTCCAGTTCATCCCGAAGGTGTTCAGTGGGGTTGAGGTCAGGGCTCTGTGCAGGACACTCCAGTTCTTCCAGACCTTAACCTGAACACCATGTCTTCATGGAGCTGTGTGCACAGGGGCATCATCATGCTGGGGCAGGTTCGAGTTCCACTGAAGGGATACTGTAACGCCGCAGCACACAGAGACGCTCTAGGACCAGAAGCTTAGCTCCCTATTGACCTGCGTTGTCTCTTCAGGTTGTCTGTTCAGCAGTCTGAGATTACCGTTAGCGCGATCTCTCGTAAAACAGTGATTACATGTTTGTAGGATTTATTTGAAATTATCAATATACTCGGCAGATGAACACGGCTCGCATGCGAATCAAGCGGGCTGTCAGTCAGCCTGTGCGTTACCATGGCGACACTGTCCAGCTGTGGCTTCTTTGTGAACTATTTTTCTTGCTGGAACAAAAGTAAACATTTTGCACACACCGTGTCAGTTTCTAAAATCTAAAAAAAACGTGTCTAGTTGGAACAAGCTGGTTTGCTCACGTCAGGTTTAAATGCATTAATTAGCCCGTTTACGCTAGCCGATGAACTGGCCCTTTGCGCATTTTTTGCATTATGCCCGCTTTGTTTTTGCTTCACAAAGCTACAACGCAGCGTCACAAAATAATTAGCGTTAGCCAGTTCGATAATCTTTGGTTTATTTTTGTTAGCGTTAGACTGATGTTTTCTCGCTCGCTATAATACAGATTACAGGCTGCTATTTCTTGTCCGTGACCCGGAAAAGTAAGTTGTAAGAAGTCATTCACAAAGCATAAAAGGAATCGAAATACTCTCTTCTTCTTAAAAGCTTCCGCATGCTAACTCCTCTCCTTTCTCCAGCCTCATCCGAACCCCCCGCTGATCTCCTGATTCACGCCGCACTGTTTAACCTATCCGATCATGTAATATGCATACCACAGATTCCATCCACATCTGCCATGACCTTTTTTCCCCCCCTATCCAGAGACTTTGTTGCCATGGTGAACAGAATGCAAGTGAGGGAGAAAAAACCTTGATTCGGGATGTGGCACAGATCGGGATGCTAATCATATCTCTGCCATCACCTTCACTCGACGCTCCTCAAACAGGAGGACGTTAATGACCGAACGACTGCAGAGCTGTTTGTTTAAGATAAACGGGTTTTTAGAGGTAACCCGAGCGACGGGATTTAAAAAAAAAAAAGTGGAGTGCCCTGTCAGAGGTGGGCAGGAGGTGTTTGCTGATCTATTTTAAAGCGCTCTTGACGTGCAGTAGGTGTGAAGCTCGTGTTCGAGCAACATGTGGTGGTGAGAACGTGTTTATATCGACGTGCTGAGGCACTTCCACTGGAACATAAACCATTCTGCGAACAGGCTCACAGACAAGGCTCTGGGTTTTGTCAGGGCTGTTTAGAAAATCACCTCGGTTTTCTAAAGTTTACATCTCTCTAGCTAAACAGCTGAAGCGGCGCCGTGCCAGTGTTGACCGTTTAATCATGCTCCGCTTGTTTACCTCTCGCACAGACGAGGATCTGTTTCCTGTTCATGTTTAATCGCTATATAATCTCTCATTTTGCACTTTTTCCACGTTCGCTCTTTGTCTCGCGATAGCTTGATAATTTATTGGTCTGTTCGTTGGGTCATCGTTTAGTGTCTATTCTACGTTACACCATGGCGCTGTTGCGTTCTCAATTCTGATTGGTCTGTAGTTTCCGTAGTTACAGCATGTCCTTGTACAGGGATGCGCATGACGAACGCCCCACTAATGATAAAAGGATGCGAGGAGGTGTTTGTATGGAAGGAGTCTCCAGAGTTGGCGCTTTGTAACGATCAGTGCTTCATCGCACCACCCTGTCACTGATCATTTTCCTGTAAGAGCACAACCCGCAGTGTGTTGGTCTTTACTCATGCGACACTTTAAAGCGGAGTCTGGTTTGTCGGAATTCTGTAACAAACGGACATGATGGCAATTTGATTTCGAAAAGGCCTTTTTTGTAACTGGGAATAATTACGGGCGTCAGATGAACAGCACTTCCAAACACATCCCCAAAAAATCCCTTTAAAGCTTTGTAGATTTGAAAGAAAAAGATTATCGTCTGGGTATGGATACCGGCTGATACCCGAGGAGTCGGTATCCGTATCGTGCCCCTCTGCTCCTCGTACAATCCGTTCATCACTGCGATGTGACGATGTGGATTTTTACACCCACTCCAGGCGCATCAGTGTGGAAAAAGTCAACGAGAAATGGAAACCTTAGCGCTTCGGTGAAGAGCGAAAGAAACCGATGACGGCCAGCCCGCGATAATTGCAGGTTGATTATCAGGGAAATATCAGCCGCAAGTGTGTGTTTGTGAGCTTATGAAAAGCACAAAGTTCAGGCCATTCAGTGTTGCCAGGCAACTACATCATAACATTTGCCATCGGGATAATGAGAAATGAAGGAATAATTAGATGAGCTGTCATGTCAGAAAGATGATAATAATAATAATAATGAATAAGAACAATGGAAGAGATGGTGTGGTGAGAGTCTGTGTTCGAGGGTGGGAAGCGGGACGGCGGTCACTCGAGCGGCTTCGGACCTCAATCAGACTGAGCGACAGGTGTGAAATCAACAGGTGCCGGCGTTCACGACCAGGTGGACTTCTCGTTTTGGCCGGAGAACGCACAGCGTCTGTGCACGTCAAAGGAATATTCATCATTTCATCATCTGGTAATCAGAAAACGCGTGCCGTTTGTATTATTGCTGAAGCACGATGATGCCTCTGAAACCAGGAGGAATTTTAGAATCAGGGAATATAAAAAGAGTGGCTTTCAGCGTACACACACACACACGCGCGCGCGCGCACACACACACACACACACACACACACAGACAATACTTTTAGTTTGTTTAATTGGCAGGGTTCCATATTTTGATAATGAAACGGTGTAAATTCCATGAATTAGAGAAGAAAATGTTATAAAATAAAATCAAGGGTAGAAAATTAGGGCTGGTGATGTGACTAATTGTACAGTGATGCTTGAAGGCATTTCTTAAAGCCACTGTAATGCTTTTAATAAGTGCATTAATTTTGAATAAATTGACAAATAAGGAAGAAACAAAAATGTATTAATTTCCACAACTGCATAAAAAAATCAAAACTGTATATGTAAAAAAATGTAAAAAAAAAATTGGGTTCAAAATTTTATTCAACACAAAGTGAGGGGGGAAAAATGTCGACGTAAAGGCTCCAATCCAATGTTGTTGTTTTTTCACATCATGGTTTGTATTTGTTAATAAATCATATTGTGATATCTCAGAAAAGCAGATCCTTCTCCAAATTCTTTTTGGTTTTATTAGATTTCTGAGATGCGTGGGAATGCCAGGCGTCGGAATCCTGTGCGGTTTGTGAGAGCCCGTTCCCCACTCACTTTTGCGCAATAGAGCGCTGTAATCATGATATTGCGTTCCAGTAATATCGATTGCAGATTAGGTTACTCACCAGACCGTTAATGTGCAATAAAATCTATAAATCTGTACGCATGTTTGAATTTTAGCTAACATCAGACAAATATATATTTGACATCAGTTGAAAACAATAAAACGGTTTTGGTTTCTGGCTGAAAGTAAAACGCGGACGGAAATCTTCAGCCATTAAGATTAAAATATACCTACAATAGACAATCTGACAAATTGAACACTTTACGAATAATGTTAATAGTGATTGTAATTAGAAAGTGATTCGATAAGCTTTTGTTCTTTGACCAGCGTTCACTGCAGATTCGTTCCGACACTTTGAGAGCAGAACAGTGAGAATGTCCGCCACGCTGAGAGTGAACAAGCAATTTGTACAAGGATTGACAAACTATTCTCTTACGTTTTTACCGAACCACTTAGATCTCCACTGCAGAGCCGCGACTTCGAGAGCATCGCTGCACCTCGCCTGCAATCACTACAACGGAAATGGTGGAAATGCTGGATGAGAATCGCGATATGGGGCTAAAAATCAGCGTGAACTGAAACCTATACCTGCCTGATCTATATCTTATGCAAATGTTGTGCTGCTTCTGCTGGCTGATTGGATAATCGCCCGGATGAGCAGGTGTACAGAAATGAACGAAATCATTTTGTTCGGCCCAGAAAAGCGAAACGGTGAATGAAATCCCTGCAGCATAGGAGAAGTATAATATGTTTTGTTTATAATGTTTGTTTTTTTTCATGTTGCCTCACTATAACTTGAAGTCTGTAAACCCGACCTTCTGAAAGGTTTTTGATTTAACTTGGCCTTTATTTGGTTGAAAGCTTTTTTTTTTCTAAACATTATTCTGTTCCACCAGCTTCTACAGGACCGTTGTGCGTGAACATTGAGCCGTTGTGTTGGTAGTGAATGTCCCGACACATCCGTCGCATACGCTGAGAGCGAGCGCGTCACTGCCCCGAAACATTTCAGCCAACTGATCTTTGTTAGAATCTCCGAGCTTCATAATGGGCTCTTTTTTCCTCCTGCAGCGATTCGGGGTTTTGATTCGGACATTTCTGCTGTTTTGCATGAGAAGCCCCGTTGCTATTTGCATGAGATGGTGTGTGTGTATGAAAAGGCTTTTCTGTGGAAATAAAGCATTATTAACTGGATAACTGCATGTCTGCACACTCGGTGCCTGATCTGTTAGCATAGCTGGTCATCTCCAATTCTGAAACTCGGGTCCGGAATTAATTTCGGCTTGCCGTGTTTGCGAGCCAGCCATTGTTCGCTCTCTGGCAGGAAATTTTGAAACGCTACTACATACACTTCAGCATTCATAAACACAGAAGCGTGATAACGGTCCAGCCCGGATGTTTTATTACGTTTCCAGCCACCGTGAACTTTTCAGCTTAGTCTGATCTGTCAGGCTGAGTGCGCTGATGTGTTTCAGAAAGATAAACAGTCGCTCTTCTGCCACGTCTGAGCCGAGCGCCACGTCGGGCCGTCGCACCACGAATCTGAACGCTGGTCGTTAACACTAAGCCGGTGATTCACTTTAAATGAGCTTTGAGCAGCGAGTACACAATGTCTGAACATATTTATAGAATATAATGATGTAGGATAGTGAATGTTGTGCGCACTTTAATTAGCGTGTAGGTTTCGGGAACGACGTCTGGTCCGCTGCTGATTTTCTTTTTCTAGTCAAATTGGGGATTTGCATGAAGTTAAATGCACATGTTCCTTGTTTATTATATGAACAGCGCTGTGTGATGAAGCTGAGCTGCGGCCTCGTACGCCACAGCGAGTTGCAGACGATTATATCTTTTATTTTTATTTAAGAACCTTTTTAAAAATACATTTCTTGTAACATGTCATGTTGTGGAAAGACGTTTGCTCCTGCTCTCGCTTATGTTCTAGCAGCTGTAAACGGTCATTCCCTCAACAGCCTCTCCTGTGTCTCTCTTTTTGAAGTTAATAAAGCACGAAACCGCAGCTGAGGAACGCGTAAACCGTTCTGTCCTGAAGACGTTACAGTTTCACCTCTAAAACCGCAGATGAGGAACCGCAGCTGAGGAACCGCAGCTGAGGAACGTGTAAACCGTTCGGTCCTGAAGACGTTACAGTTTCACCTCTAACACTGGAGACTCCTTCCATAAATGAATCATAAATTTAACAGAAACTTTAACATATCAGTGCTTACATGTCTTTTAATCGGTTTATTATTATTATTATTATCATCAACAATCAACACCTTATTAACAAATTAATCAACACCTTCTGACCAATCAGAATGCAGAATTCAGCAGCACTCAAGGTGTTAAACATGTTTACTGAGCAAACAAACAAGTGTGAAAGAGCAGAACTGCGATTAACTGACACTCCTGTCTGTCTGTCTGTCTTTTTCTTTCTTTCTGTCTTTATTTATTTATTTCTGTCTTTTTCTTTTTTTTCTTTCTTTCTCAATCTTGCTTTCTTTCTTTTTTTTGTCTTTTTCTTTATTTCTTTCTATCTTTCTCTTTCTTTCTTTATTTCTGTCTTTCTTTCTGTCTTTGTCTGTCTTTCTTTTTTTTGTCTTTTTCTTTCTTTCTTTGTCTTTCTTTTTTCTTTATTTTGTCTTTTTTTTCTTTCTTTCTTTGTCTTTCTGTCTGTCTGTCTTTCTTTATTTATTTCTGTCTGTCTTTCTTTTTTCTTTTTTGTCTTTTTCTCTCTTTCTATTTTTCTTTCTATATTTCTTTCTTTTTTTCTTTTTGTCTTTCTTTATTTCTGTCTTTATTTATTTATTTCTCTCTTTCTGTCTGTCTTTATTTTTTTTCTTTTTCTGTCTTTCTATATTTCTTTCTTTTTTTTTCTTTCTTTATTTCTGTCTTTATTTATTTCTCTCTTTCTGTCTGTCTTTCTTTTTTTTTCTTTCTTTTTCTGTCTTTCTATATTTCTTTCTTTTTTTTTTCTTTCTTTCTTTCTTTCTTTCTTTCTGTATTTATTTATTTATTTCTCTCTTTCTGTCTGTCTTTCTTTTCTTTTTCTTTCTCTCTTTCTTTCTTTCTTTCTGTCTTTTTCTTTTTCTTTCTTTCTGTCTCTCTTCGTCAGAGTAAAGCCGAGCGGAGCATCGACCACTTCCTCTCCACCATGGCCTCCAAACCTCACCCTCCGCTCATGAAGAAGCACAGTCAGACCGATTTAGTGAGCCGCCTCAAGACTCGGAAAATCCTGGGTGTTGGAGGAGAGGATGATGATGGAGAGGTTCACAGATCAAAGGTAAAAAAAAATAATCCCACTCACACTTTTCTCTCCAAGCACAGTTTGACTCGGTGTACCGGTTTGTTTATCCTGCACCAAACCAAGAGGACATGAAGCACATGGTTCGAGGCTCTACCCTGGAAACAAGATCTTTTATCACGGGCGCTGTTTAGAGCTCCGCTCATTCAGTCAGACTTTACAGACATTCGATAAAATATTCCAGGATGTTCAACGAGCACGTACGGTCAGGGGTGCACAAACTTATTGTAGTGCTTCATTCAGTACGAGGCTCTGATGCGTCTGTGCACGCATCAGTGGAATAGCGCTTATATTACGTGAGATGTAATAAAGATTTATATTTAATCAGTCACACACAGTAAAAAAAAAGTAACTCTTATCAAGTCAGTAAGACTAGAAGGGTTAAAATCCTATTTATTTATTTATACACGCGAATGTGTTGGCGTACTCCAGTGCACTAACGTGAGAAAAACAAGTGTTTATAGTGTGGTGTTGGACTTTGCAGTTCTTCAGGCCTGCAGCGCTGACGGTGCATCAGAGTGTCCCGGCGTGCCGAGTCGAGTCCTTCACATGTGCTTAAATCATATCATTTCAATTCATCAGATAAAACCTTTAACGCCGAAAGAACAAATCTCTCTTTTTCAGCACCAATCGCAGGCCGAATACTTGCATCCCGAATGTTTAAGATCCCACGTTCTACCTTTAATCACACAGAATAAATCTACTACGTATTGAAAGTACATGTTTCCTTACGGGTTTTTTTATTTTTTTTTTTATTTTTTTTTTTTTATTTATGACCCTCGTGTAGCTTGACGTGTCGCTAAAGCGTCTCTGAAATGTTTAATTTCTGGCTCGCTAATATTTTCACCTACTTAAATATGTGATATTGTATTGCCCGCATGCTGCACTGCGAATAGCGCGTCTTCATTTCTGTCTGTCTGTCTCTTTCTTTCTGCCTTTTTTTCACAACCTTTCCTTCTTTCTCTAGGTCTCGCTCCCTGAATTCCTCCGTCCATCCATCCATGAATGACTGAATATAGCCCTTGGTGCTGACAAGGGGTTAAAAATTTGAACACTTAACCTAGATGAGGGTGCCAATACTTTTAATCCTCAACGAAAGTACAGAGGCGTTTGCATGCTCTCCTTATCAAATATTATTAAAAACACACAAATATACACAGTCATGCATTTATTTTCTCAAATCGCAAATGTTTGTACAGTAATCCATTGCACTAGGTCGGGTAGGTGCTCATTATGGTCCAGCTTATGGAGGGAGCAAACAGCCGTTCGGGATTCTCCATAACTAGAAGATGGTGGATTTGAATTGGATCAAGTAGTGTTGGAAATCGAGATGTTACCTTTTAAATCCGCAAATAAAAGACGTTTATGACAAATGAAACACTTTGGCAGATGCTACACGTGATGATTCAGTGCGAGCGTTTAACCAGTCATCGTCTGCGCTCATTTTAGCTCCGCCCACATGCCCTGGCTCGGAAGCACTTACAGCCGGCTTTGAGCTGAAAATAGCGAGCGCATGGAGCATTATGGGTAATTCACGCTAATGGAAAAGCACTAAGAGTCTAGGGAACTACATTATACTGTGTTAATCTGCAAAATATATATTTTTTTATTTCTTTTATTTTAATAAGATGTGTATCAAATGAGGCATAATAAATCAACACTATTTTATTTATATTTTTCCATAAGAAGTTTAGTACAGCAATGTTTTTTAAACAAAAAAGATTGTGCACACGGGTGGTGATTTGGTTAGCACTGTCGCCTGGGTTCGGTCCCCGGGTCACCCAGGGTACCTTTCTGTACGGAGTTTGTATGTTCTCCCCGTGCATGCGTGGGTTTCCTCCGGGTGCTCCGGTTTCCTCCCACAGTCCAAAGACATTCAGATTAGG
>JAQQZR010000007.1:22423346-22440428 GCA_030068235.1 Notoglanidium macrostoma
CGATCTCGCTCTTTCTCTCTCTCTCTCTCCCCCCTCTCCCCGCACTCTCTCTCTCTCCCCTCTCTCCCTCCCTCTTTCTCTCTCTCTCTCTCTCTCTTTCTCTCTCTCCCTCTCCCCTCTCTCCCTCTCTCTCCCCTCCCTCTCTATCGCACTCTCCCCCTCTCCCCTTTCCCCCCCTCTCACTCTCTCTCTCCCCTCTCTCCCTCTCTCTCTCTATCTCCCCCCTCTCTCTCTCTTCCCTCTCTCCTCTCTCTCTCTGGTGGGTGAGAGACCCTGAGACTGACGTGGCAGGAAGGTCGACATGAAACACGGGCTGTATCCAGAAGCAGCCACTCTCCGAGCTCTGTATTGTGCATCATCGTACTCGGGGCTCCAGGCGGCTTGAATCAAAGACAGCACCCATTAAAGCTCCTCTCGCACATCCGCTCCCTATTGAACAGGGACACCGACCTCATGTCCGTGTATAAATACAGCTTCAGATAGCATTCACTACCTGTTAATAATAAGATAAAGGCAGAAGAGTTATCTCTGTCTCTCAGGCGTATGAATCATTCATGGTGTACTACAGGAAATCAGCCGCGACCACAGCAGGAAATTTACGTGGTTTCTGTCACATTTTTATAGTAGTGTTTTTGTGCGCTTCCTGTCAATCTCGGTGTTTTCTTGTCAGGCTTTAATATGCTTAGAACGTGACTGAGTCTGTAATCTTGGCTTGAATATAAACTTTCGCTGCTCGGTGCTGAGTCAAGAACGGTCACATGCATCGTCTCGTAGTAAAAAATCTTTTAGATTGACTCGAGGCGTCCCACAAGGCTGAGAGAACGGCTCTGCTGATCTCACTGCGTGAAATTGTTTTTTTCAAATGACTACACAATATATAAAAAAGTGGTATCCAAATATGCTGTTGGATGCTGTCATGATCACGATGTTACATGTTCGGTTTTAGAAAGTCAACACATTGTGCACTGATTATTAACAATTTTTTTCACACTACTGGCTAACTACTGATGAGCTAAAACTCAGTGACACTAGCCAATCATATGCATCTCTGAGTTCATGTATGCGGAAGAGGGTAAATAGCGCTTTCCTCTGAGTGTGTTACATTGCCCTGTGATGCAGCATGAGCAGCAGTTCGAAAATATGCAGACGACTGGCTTCACGTGTTTCGAATGACGCTCGTTATTCTTCACCCAACTCGCCTATAGCGTGAGAGTCGTAGCTGTTTACGTTGGACTCCAGTGCCCCAACATGTTGTTATTTACAACTTTTGTACCGTTTTGTTATCGTCGTGGAAACCGTGACGATGATAAAGAGACTATTAATCGTACAGATTGAGTATTTCTACCCTAAAACCCATTTGCTTTCATTATCAGCTTCCTGCTATTGTCTGTTAGAAAAAAACGGTTTACTTTTGATGGCAATACAAAGATCACAATACAGTGTTCAGCTGAATGACTTTTTTCCTGCTTTTTTTCTTTCCTGCACTCCCCCCCCCCCCCACACTTTAAGAAAACAGTGAAAAAGCTCAGGAATTAGAGAGCTGATAGTACAATGAGAATTGCATTCTGACATCATCTGGTTAAAAAGGGGATTATTTTGCATCACGGGAATGCAGATGTAATTCATTAAACCGGTTGGGGAACAGCGAAGCCGCGGTTACGTTCGCAAACTTAACAATCTTTATTTTCATCACTCATTTAGACTCAGGCTCTAAAATATATATGAAATGCAGCCATTTTAAACCAGCAGTGCAGAAATGATTGCACTTTGGCATTCTTACTCCCCCCCCAGGCACTGTTGATGAGATGAGATGAGATGTTTGCGCTGCTGGAAAAACTGCACCGCCGATCTCTGGGCAATCAGACGTCCTGATTAGCTGAAACACTGGTGCTTTTGTAGCGTTTAACTAAAATTGGCTCTAATTTATGGTTAAGGTCATACCCGTCTTGCGTCCAACCTCGGTAAATTCTGTTCACGTGACAGATCTGTAGCATGACAAGTTTAACATTTTGTTCAAAGCATCAAAAAGTTCCTTTTTGTGCAAAAAAAAAAGCAGAAGAAATATTATAAATCTACGCTTTTATTTCATCAGGAGGTTTTTCTGAGATGCTTGTTTTCATACCGATGCCACAGGGGCATAATCACTGCAGTTATTACAGCCAATCAGTCAAGAACACAGAAGTGATTGATTAATCTGCCGAATGTCATTTTGGGTTTGAAAGTTATCGCCGGTTTTCCAGTTACGGAGATTCCTGGCATCCGTATGAGATGCTGTTAGGACTGGCCTGAAAAGTGTATGCGGGCTTTGAAGTCACCCGAGTACTATTTCCCCCTTTGACATGCAAAAGCCGTTAATGTACAGGTAAAAAAAACAAACAAAGGGGATACAGAACAAATTTTCCTTCCCGCTGAGTGTTCCATAAGAGTGAGAGAGGTGACGGGTGTGGTGTATTCCCGTCATGCTGCGGAGTATGAACATCCACGAGACCGGATACAACGCATTCCAGTTTCCAGCTGTATCTGCCGGCGATTAGAGGAGCGGAGTCCGACGTGACCCGAAATCACGTGCAGTAGATCGTTTCTGTGCAGCAGGCAATGCCGACCCTTTCTGCCTCCCACCTCAAGCACATGTCAGACATGTGGGAAACACTGTTCACGTCACCGCCAGCATCACGGCCGGTCACAACACCTCAATCCGATAGGTCCGATTCCCGCTGGAGCCGTGGAGTAGGATTACCGTTTATGATACTAGGTCACCGGTGGGTTGATTACCGTTTTGACTTTACTGCTTTGCTTCATTTCCCACAGGACACCGTAACAGTGTAATAGCGGTAAATAAATGCCTGTCAGAGTCGGTGGGAATGGGGTAAGTGTTTCTCGGTCTTGGTGCACTTATATACTCCAAGAAACCTCCGAACACTACAGAGAAACTATTAAGAGTCATTTTGGCACGATGTGAACGTAACCAGATGTGAAAGTTTCATTTTTCTCACCTGACATCAGCGTAAACGGTACTTTAGCAAAGGTGACCAATATCAGCTAAATGATTCGGTTTTGCTAACGTCAGCATTACTTCCTGCTGAGATGAACGTCACGTAGCACACACACACTGTTATAAGGAGGAGCAGCCGATTTACAGGAAACTACAAATCAATTCTTCTTAATGAAGCACAGACTCAAAAGAAGCCTACTCTCCTTGCCGTCCAGTCCTCAATATAGCCGCCGTTGTATACCGTGATGTCACGTGAAACACAAGGAAGGGGTGATATTTTGGTGTATTGATGGTCTTGGATCAAATTGTTTAAAAAAACAAAACATGTACATATTTTCCGTTACCCGTTGGCCAAACTATTGGGAAGAACGTTGCACCACGTTGCTGTGCCATGAGTTTAGCAGCAAGCCGTTCTCTAATTTTAACTTCTCTGTAAAGCTCGATCAACACTCGCATCCCCAGGACGAGCACCGGGGAACGCTCACTTTCATCATCCCAAAATATCCCACCACAACACGCATCGCTAGCTGCAGAAACAATCCTTTATTTCTTTCCATCGTAAACTTCCCGACCCTCAGTTTAGTAAAGCAGCGATGTGTTTTTCCAGGCTGCTACTTTTTTTCTGGTTTATATTATTTATTTTTTGACCAGGCTCAGATTTTCCTGGCTGCCCCTCCAGTAAAAACCCCATCAATCCCCGTGTAATTCCTCCTCTCCTCTAATCACCCTTCCTGATGTCTCCACTTCTGCCAAAATGACCTTTACGTAAGCGCATTTTGTCCAGAGTTTCAAAAGTGTTTTTACTTTTCTCTCACACACACACACACACACACACGCACGCACGCGCTCACACATTTGTCACAAAGCTTTTATCCGAGCTTGATGGAGCGAGACGCAGGCTGATCCTTCACTCTTATCGCTCTTAGAGAAAAGCCGAGTCCACCACGTGCTTTTAATGGCGCTTTAATACGTCGCTGAAGTAATTGGCGCTTTTAACGCAACTCTCCCTTCCATCTTAAGAGAGTTAATCAGAAAATAATAGGAAGAACTAACATCAAGATCCTCTTTAATCTTTTGTGGAGCACATCCGAGGCGCGGAAATAAATTTGAATAATCGGTTCCAAACACAAAATGTTTGTTTTGCTCCATTTAGTCGAGGCTTCATTCATTTATCTCTCGTTTCTTCGCCACACTCCGCGCGCCGAGATTAAACGCGCGCACGGACTATTCCGACGTGCGCCATTTACTTGTGTCTCTCATGTTACAGAGTAATTGAAATGTAATTACAGAAGGAACGCAGGAACACTTCAGCAAGTCTGTCTGGTATCTTTTTAATAAGTTGAACTCCTTTGACATCCTTAAAGGATGCTGTTGTATTGCAGGTGTGCAGTTTAAGGATTAGTAAGTTGTTCGATTCAAAACGTGGTTGAATATGATTAAGATGTGCGCGCGTGTGTGTGTGGCGGTCTCGCTTTGTGTCTTTTTCTTTTTATCTTTCTTTTTTCGAAATGTGCTGCGTTTCATCCGTGTCTGTAGATCTAAGCACAAGATTTACCAAAGAAATCGCGCTCGTTATTTCCAGAACACCGAGGCATTTTTAACCTACTCCCATTTCCATCAAATCTCAACACCCGAACAAACCAAAAAAAAGATGCCTCTGTTCTTAGACGAGTTTTTTTTTTAGCCTGACGTCAGACGGATATCAGTAAATCTGAACTGTTTGGAGAGTTTATAATCCCACCAGGGAGGGACATACTTCCTCTGTATGTTTTTTGTCAGATTGTCTTCCTCTTTAGACCGGCTGCTGGAGAAAATCCGTCTCTCTTCAAAATGACAGAAATGCCAGAAGAGCTTCAGAAAGTCTGTCGGAGCGTTTCGGAGCCGCCCGGCCCGGCCCCGCCCCGCCCCGCCCCGCCGCATAAATATAATAAGTAGTTATACGCAAGTCTCTTTAGGGGTAAATATTTCCAGTTCCCAAAATAAAAATATTTTAAAAAAATTCCAGATTCAGTCTCTTCCGTTTGCTACAGGATCGAATTTAGTTTATTTTTTTTTTTTTTTTTTTTTTTTTTTTTTTTTTTTTTTTTTTTTTTTTTTTCTCTTTCCGTTCCTAAATCCATTCCTCCTTTATTGTTAGTTTTTTTTTTTGGGGGCCGGATCGCCGTCGTCTCTGATATCATGACGTAAAGGATGGGGAACAAAACGCAAGCAAGAAATCATTTAAAATTTAAATGATGATTTATTTAAGAAAAAAGTAGAAGATTAAGTGCAAAAAAACTTGATTATCCAACCAGCTGCTTTCAGTCGGTTGGTAATTATAAAAAAAAACAGTGAAGATAAAACAGATATCACCGTATCCATGATCTCTCAGTAAAGTGTCTAATTTATCCCGACACGGATTTTATATCGTCATATTACCGATTCCTGATCTGAATATAAATAGTTTCTCACTCTTGCGGTGGTTTTGTGATGTGATTGGAGACGAGTGATGGAGGCGGAGCTACTCGCAGTACGTTTCTGTGGAAATCGGCAGCTTTTACAGCAGCCAGGTGCAGCGAGCGACGCCTCTGTGGTCACATCCGGGGGAAAACCTGCCTTTTTGCTTTCTTTTTTCTTCCTTAACTTCGCAGCCTGTTTCATCACTGCATGCTTGCGAGCGTCTCACTCCTGATCTCTGGGTAGAAACACTACTTAATTCAAGATTCTTTCTAGAGCTGGGCGATTCGACCGCGTAATATTGATAATTATATGCATAATATGATCAATTTTGTCACAATGCACCACAGAGCTATAGTTTTTAATTTTATTATCTATTTGTGTTTGTTTGTTTATTTTTACATAATTAGCAGTTGACTGAACACAGCTGGTTTAATGTTAAATTCAAACGTCATTTTTTAAAAATGATAGTATTCAATTCATAACACAGTGAAGTGCACAGAAAATGAAGGGGTGTGAATACTTTTGAATCCTGAGTGTGTGGAAACTGACCCTGTAATGGATGAATTATCAATGAGCTATTGATTATACGAAGTATGCTCGAGTTTAAATCATTATTTATTAAAGTTGCGCATTCTCGGACTAACGCACATAAATAAAGCCATAACTACGAACAGTTTTATGAATAAATATACAAGCAGATCCAATACATTTGCAAGATTTTGCGCAAAATTCGAAACAGCTTCAGATTTAAGTTTTAAGATTTATGAGCGTTCTTGTTCATTCATTTTTTCGTGTTCAAAACCACAGAAAAAGTCGTTTAGTATTTATCACGCTGCACCACGTGTGCCACGCCCAGGAGGCGCGCTTTCACTGTGCCATTTTCTACGCGTACAAGGAAAATCAGCGAAAGCTTTGTGAATTTGGAGGAAATTTAAAAATGAGGTTTTTTTTTAAAAAAACAACTGTTTTTAGTAATGAGATTAAGTACAAGAAATATAGTGAAGAAGTGATGTCATTATCTTTCTGCTTGTTTTTTCAGATCAGTCAGATGTTGGGTAATGAAATAAAGTTTGCTGTA
This sequence comes from Notoglanidium macrostoma, assembly GCA_030068235.1. Taxonomy (NCBI): domain Eukaryota; kingdom Metazoa; phylum Chordata; class Actinopteri; order Siluriformes; family Auchenoglanididae; genus Notoglanidium; species Notoglanidium macrostoma. Next base: position 22,429,856 of record JAQQZR010000007.1, read on the forward strand.
CGAGAACCCATAGGCCTCAGGTAAGCTGAAGCTGTGTGTGTGTGTGTGTGAGTGAGAGAGAGAGAGACGGTTTGATGATGATGATGATGATCTCGGGAATAACGGCACTTTTCTTAATAGCGGGTCTCTTCAAACCCCTGAGCAGCTGAGAGTCCTCTCAGTCCTGAAATAGCAGCGTATTTTTACGTGAAGTGTTTCTCGTTACAGACTCTGGATCTTCGTGTCCGCGGTTCTGTTCACAGCTACGGCTTTAGTGGTGAGTGTTTGCACGCACCGACCACCTGTGTGTATATATTCGTTCTATAAACGCTATATTTCAAGGCTATTTCAGGCGTACAAATGAGTCCGACCGTTATCATCGAGTCCTACTTGTTTCTATACACAGCCGGGTCCAAAAGTCTGACACCACGTTGGCAATCTGGGATTCTTTCTCCTCTTAAAACTTGGTTGTATTTTTAGAATAGCTCAAATCTTTAATTCTGCACTGTTTCCTTATTTAAATCTAAGCAAACGTGTGATCTTGATACGGACCGGTTTAACAACAGTGCTGCGTAGGAAAGGTCGGGTTTTCCTCACGTCTGATCTCTTGCGGTGACGCGTGTGACCGGACGGATTTGCTCTAAAGCGGATCGTAGGCTTCGCGCAAACGTGTGCGTCCGTGCCAGCTCGTGTGCGCGCCGACGTTAAAGCAAAACGAGGACGTTCTGAATCCTGAGAAACTCATCTAAATATCACTAAGATTCTACTTTTCACTCAAGCTGGTGTATAAATTGTAATAAATTGTTTTAAATGAGAAAATAGTGTCAAATTGAGGCATTTTCACGCGCAGATGTTTGGACCCCACTGCAGATCTGTTTTCCACGCATGAAGGTACTGATTTGATGATCGCCACTGGATCATGATATCGATCGATATTAATCTTGAAACTCATAATAAGTTATTTTTGTATCCTCTACGAACCTTAATACCCAGACTTCGGACCGATAAAGCCACGAATGTCTTCGTGAAACGGCGTGTTGTGTATCCCAGCGACTTCGCTAAACGAGCATTCGATAAGTATCTCTCGGGTAAGAGACTCGCAGAGCACATGCACGCGTAGATTATGACGTTTTTATAGGAGCTTAGTTACAGCTAATGATCTGTTCTAATAAACTGACAAAATGTTAACGCTAGGGACTAGCAGCTACAGGAAACTCGTAACTAGCTTCCAGTGCAGCGTGTACCTGATTCTACCTGGCACTGATGCCTGTTGTGTGTTTCAGGCGCTGGCTTTCCCCAGTCAACTCTACGAGATCGTCTTTGAGCTCGCCACCACGAGGATCTCCATCAGACTTTACGGAGGCGCTCTTCTGAGTATGTCCAGGTTTCGTGACCCTACCTCGTCTGATTATGACTTTAGGGTGATTTTATTCCAGGATCCGTTTTGCCCGAGGTTTTTGGACAGATTTGGCTGCCGTTAAACAATCCGCTGAGAACGTGACGACGCAAGGCGAGACCCCGAGACTGAAATCCCACTCGTGTTGACCTGTGAGGAATGTGAGCTAGGTTAGAAGCTAGACACCAAGTCAAGACGAGCGAAGCTGCAGTGCTCTGTTGGCCACATAGCGTAAAGCACACAGTGGAGAAGTACAGACAGACAGACAGCAGCACATTCAACAGTGCGGATAAACAGGGAAGTAATGCACTTTGTTAATATAAATAAAAACACTGTACTAAAAAGACTATATAAAGAGGTGGACGAACTGAAGAGACTCGGTGCGTTGAGTTATATAAAGATATTGTGGTGGTTTAGATGACGGGAGGACGTGGGGCCGCGTACAAGTTAAAGAAATACATATTTTTAGAGCTCTTAAAGACACTGTACAAATGTCACAGCATGTTAATAATAATAATAATATCATCCTCATCATAAATCTATATATAGATTGATAGATATTAAAAGATTTTCAGGGTTCCCAAGGACAATATACGGATAAGTTACAGCACAAACAGTAATAATAATAATAACAAGAAAGATAACACAAGTGTAGAGATGTTTCTAGGCCATTTTGGTTCTTTGTTGTAGTAATAAAAATATTTATAATAATAATCATCATCATCAGTAAGCATGCATAGTTCAATATCAGACAGATATTAAAAGATAGCACTTTTCAGGGTTCCCAAGTGCACTATATGTCCCAGCATCATCATCATAATAATAACAATGACATGTTTTTTTTTTTTTATTTAAAATGGTGAAGAGAAGTGCAAGCATGAAGCTGGAGTCTGAAAAACGCTTATTAAACAATTATATTAAATTAGAATTTATTTGAGTGGTTTAAAATGACCGGTTTGCGCATCCGTCTTTCTCTTATTCACTTCCTTCTGCGTGTGTGCGAATTGCCAAACATGTCAGCGCTGCCTTGTTCTTTCCGCCCCACACTCCTGCTCTCTGACAGATGCGCGTCTCAGACAATCCTCACAGCGTTTACGTGAGCGGCAGCGGAACGGCGGCTCGTCTCATTACCTCTCGCCGTGCAACAGATTCACGGCGAACGTTTTGAGGCCTGCGCAGACATGAGCGATGCCCCGTTTTTTATTTCCCCTGCTGAATGAATGCCGGCTTGTGAGTGGTATAAATATTTGAAAGCCTGAGCTTTTTAAAAATGGATGACTGCGTACGGTTCCCACTCGCTCTCACGCAGAGCAGCGTTGCAGCAGCGGGCTTAATAACAGCAGCCGCGCTCCCGCTAGTCCGGGTCATTTTATGGAGGCAGCGCTGATCAAACTCCGCAGGACGTCCAGGATCGTAATAGACCATTACAGTGCTTTGGAAGGGGGTGAAAATTTCTTGAAATCTGATTATAAAGACAAGTCCATTTTTTTCCAGAGAGAGAGAGTGTGAGAGAGATGCGGAGCGTTTTCCTCTCATCTGTTTGAATTTTGTCGTAGCTTAGGGTGCGCACGCAGGATGGAGCACTAATGGGATTATATACGCTATCTTTATCCGAATTTTGCCGAGACGCAGCAGGTCTACATGTTCACACTCGCTTCTACACAAAGTCCAAAATAAAATTTTTAAAATAAATATTTTTCAATATTTCTATACTGTAATTTGAAGAAGAAGAATCTTATTTACTGTTTTTTTTTTTTTTTCTTTCTAAAAATCACCGTATATTTTATATAATAATTTAAGTATTTCATGTTTAACCTTTTAACAGACAATCTGTTTATTAATCCATTTTTGTAATATAACTGATATTTACACACAGCCAAAATATGTTTTTAAGTACTTTATGCATGAAAGGGTTAATTTATCCAGCCTGTGCATGTTGGATTTTTTAGCTCGCATTATGTAACCGTCTCTCCGTGAGCCTCGGTGCCTCCTCAAGCAGCTCGGATGATCTTTATTTCATAACTGGCACAAAGCAAGATGTAGCTGCTTATGGATCAGGCGAAAGCCGGGCAGGACGGCGCGCGAGACGAGATAATCTTTAGGCCAGATGGTTTACAGGAGGGGCAGAGAAGCAGCAGCTGGTCTCCGTGTTCTCCATATCCGGCGTTATGGGAGGAGATCAGAGGGATTCTCGACGTGTTCCTCAGCCCCTGGGCAAAATCATCAAAAAGCCCACTCATCTAAGACTCGAGCTTTCAATCCGAAGCCCGTGTGTTTGTTCTGCATTAACACAAGAACTTCATACAGAGTGTGTTTGGTGATCTACTTGATGATGTACAAATCAGAGATTAGTGTTTGACCCTCACCAGCTGGGTTTGGCCTTTTCTCAACAGGTATCTCATTAATCCTGTGGAACGGCCTTTACACTGCAGAGAAAGTCATCATACAGTGGACTCTGCTCACTGAAGCGTGCTACCTGGGTGTCCAGTTTCTGGGTAAGATGAAGTTCCCACGTAGCCGTTTGCTATTTCAGCTTTCTTTCTTCCGTCAGCCATGGTTCAGCCAAAGAGAGAGCTTTCTAACACTTCTATAAGGAATAACACTCTATGCGTCATGCTGTTCTAGGAAATTAATCAACGACAGTGTGCCGTGATGAAGCAGAGTCACTGCTGCTACGCTGAAGTCCATGATTTTACATTAACAGCAGGTCCTGAAGCGTTTTGTTCCTCTTACACCACAGCAATTTGACAACGACTTTTATTACAAAAGGACACATCGTGCATTTTATCCGCTTATCGTTCATCTCATCGGTTACAGTTACAAGTTCACTTGAACGTTTTTTTTCCCCCCTGTATTAATATGTACCAAGACAACATCACATGTTCACACAAGTCCTAAAACTAGATAAAGGGAACCCAGTTAAACAAATGAGACAAAAATATTATACTCGGCCATTTATTTATTGAGGAAAAGTCATCCAGTGTTACATATCTGTGAGTGGCAAAAGTATGTGCGCCTTTGCTTTCAGAGGCTGTTAGCGGGAACTGTTGATCAGTCCTGCACATTGGCTTGGAGGAGTTTTTGCCCGTTCCTTTGTACAGAACAGCTTCAACTCTGGGATGTTGGTGGGTTTCCTCACATGAACTGCTCGCACAACATTTCTATTGGATTAGGCCCAAACCGTGACACTACCACCTCTATGTTTCACAGATGGGAGAATGTTCTTATGCTGGAATGCAGTGTTTTGCTTTCTCCATCCACAGAATTTTTCCAGTAGTCTTCTGGCTTGTCCATGTGATCTTTAGTAAACTGTCAAAAGGCAGCGATGTTCTTTTTTTGGAGAGCACTGGCTTTCTTCTTGCAGCCCTGCCATGCACACTGTTGTTGTTCAGTGTTCTCCTAATGGTGGACTCATGAGCCTGTGTGAGGAGGCCTTTAGTTGCTTAGAAGTTCACCTGGGTTCCTTTGAGACCTCATGGACTATTAAGCACCTTGCTCTTGGAGTGATCTTTGCTGGTCTCCAATCCTGGAGAGGATAACATTTGTCTTGAATTTCCTCCATCTGTCTGACTGTGGATTGCTGGAGTCCAAACTCTTTAGGGATGGTTTAGTAACCTTCTCCAGCCTGATGAGCACCAACAACTCTTATTCTGAGGTTCTCAGAGATCCCCATTGTTCGTGCCATGATACACTTCCACAAACGTGCTGTGAAGATCAGACTTTCATAGACCCCTGTTCTCTAAATAAAACATAGCATCCACTCAACACCTGATTGGAAACACCTGACTCCGATTTCATCTTCAGCTAGAGGTGCACATACATTTGCCACTCTCAGATATGCAACATTGGATGATGTTCCTCAATAAATAAATGACCAAGTATAGTATTTTTGTCTCATTTGTTTAAACGGGTTCTGTTTATCTATTTTAGGGCTTGTGTGAACATGTGATGATGTTTTAGGTCATATTTATGCCGAAATATGGGGTTCACAAACTTTCAAGCACCACTATATATATTCACATTTTTACAATTTTTTAAAACACGCTTAGGTACGAATAGAAATACTTTGATCAGAGTCATAATCTTGGTCATGTTTCGACTCTCGGCTCTCATTTTCTCGCTCCACTGCATAAAAAAAAACAAAAGCAAAGTGTACACAATATTCCACTTTTACGGCTTTTACTATAAACAACCAGGATTACGGCGCCCTCTGCTGGTTTCAGCGTTAATTGCCGTTGCACATTGCGATCACAGGAGGGCGGCATAATGATGTCATGACCTAAATTCACACAACACTTGGGCTCTGAGCCTTCTGGCTGCCGAACGTGTTTCATTTTCACTTGGCTTGTCCTTTTTCGTCACATGAGCCAGTATTGTGTCTAAAGCCATCGTATCTTCACAGTGACGTCTGTTTCGCTCCTGGAGATGGGCACGCTGTCCAACGGAGCCGCTCTCCTCCTCCTCAGCGACGCTGTCTTCCTCCTCATCACCCTGTCATACTACAATCAGCTCAGCCGTCGGCCCAAGAAGATCTGAGACGCACCGGCTCGTGTGTGTGTGTGTGTGTGTGTGTGTGTGTGTGTGTGTGTGTGTGTGTGTGTGTGTGTGTGAGGATAATTTGAGTATAATACTGAGTGCACATTACAGGATTTGTCTTTCTTGTCATGTTTACAAGATCAGTCACTCAAGTGCCATGGGTGATGCTGGTTAATTTTGTTATTATTCAAACGAATCTTGATATTTATTGCATCTACGTGAATATTAGAAACGTTCTCAGCCCGGATGGTGCACACGCACCAACTCACCAAATTGAACAATTCTGAACGGTTCATAATTTCGCTTCGGTTTAGCAGACATTATTCATTTTGTCAGAGTGAGCAGCATTGTAGAACTGTATCGCGAGACTTGTATAAAGTATAGTTATAATCCATCACAATGTTTGGTTTTGAAGGAAAAATACTACCAAAGAATGAGATTACGAAGATGATTTTTTTTCTTTTTTTTTTTTCTTTTCTTTTTTTTACCCAAAACAAAGGTTTTTACCCTAAAATTGAGATTTTAATTTTCAGCCAGTTGCTTGGTAGAGTAATAACTGTTATAAAAACACAAACGTCTCAATAATTAAATTTTTCTACACTGAATCAATTCTTAAACGCTAGTCTACCGGCCTGCTTCTACTTCTGCTTCATCCAGCTGAGTGTTTCTGTACCATATGACACACAAACACATGAATTCAACCAATATGAGTCGTTTTCATGCACAAGGCTACATCACTAGCTCAATACCAGCGTTGATGTAGATTACAACGTACTTTATTTTTAATGACACATTTGCCATTTGTCCAAAGTTTCATTTGTCGGTCTTGGGGACGTAGATTCACATAGATGCAATAACAAATCACAGATATCAGAAAGAAACAGCTCTCTGGACCAAAAAATGAGGTTTGCGTTACGTCTGAGCAAAACACAACACAACACAACACTGACTCCCCTGCGTTCCAGATGACGACTAAGGTGTGTAGGACCAAATCTGTGTGTGATTTCGTCACCAAAACACTTTGACTGTTCTGTAAAATCAGCAAAAAAAAAAAAAACTAGTTGGATTATGTGGAAAATGAGGAGTGAGGGAGTAAATGAGTGAAATAACGGCACAAACCCGGCGCTGAATTAAACCCAGTCAGTGAAAGAGGGGGCCAAAACTTACAGGAAGAGTCTCAAAACCCTGTTGGCTTCCCGACATTACGAAATTAAAAATAAGACGAACGCAAATATTAGGGAAGACTCTTTTTCAAAAAATTGTTTTCCTCTTATGAGACTTTCTTTAAGCTGTGCAATCAATTTTCAGACTGATGCTTCTTTATCACTTCCTTTTTTTATCTTTATTTTTAAGTAGATTGCATAATCCTGTACTGTGTGCTCGGTCTACTCAGGCTGTTTTTGCACTTGGCCTATTTATTCTCAACCCCCAGCGCATGTCCGTCACGTTATCCCATGGGAATCAGCTGCTTTTAGATGGCGCTGATGTTGCTGGGGGTTCTTTTTTTTGTCACGGTAGAGCTTCCACAAGCTGAAAAAAAATTCACAACCGCTTTTTTTTATTTTAAATTAGCCCAATCAGATCACAAGTCGAGGGGAAAGAAAGTAAAACAAGAAAAATTCGAAGTCAAAAGCAAGTCAGTTTCTTTTGATTTCCTGCCTCCGAAGCTGCAGCGAAGACAACCACCTCATCTCCAGAGTTCCACCGACTTATTACATCTGATTACTGAGGAGAATAAGGCTACAGAGCTAGCGAGGCCATGCTAGGCTAAAAAGGCCAAGTGTGAAAGCAGCCTGCGAGAGTCTGCTTTGTGAAATGACTCGGCAAAACGTTCACGGTTTACTGTAGCTCTTCGGGACCAAATGAAATCTTGTTTGTGTAGCAGCTCGTCTCTCCGGACACTTTCGCTTTCATTGTGCGATATGGGACGAGTTTGGGAATGCAGGGGGATTTCCTCAACATGAGCTCCTTTGTTAATGTTTGTGCACTGGGTAAATCAAAAACTTTCCGTTTTAGAGATTTATTTTTCAATAGTACGCTTCACCAGAAGTGTATATATGTATATACATATAGCAGTTTAATTAAAGACGTACTGTTATCCAGCATGTAGACTTCAGACCTGCCAGCCTTCCCGGGAAAGCGCCATCCACCCTCTTCCGCATACATGAACTCTCACTATTGGCTATTGTCGCTGTGATTGACAGGGAGACGGAGTATGCCCCTCCCATCCCAAGAGCACGTTTGTCTCTCATGGGCTCCCGGCCACGCATAGCTATGGCGTGGTCAGGAATTGAAATTGCGAGCGACATGGCTTATAACTGAAAAACACACCATCATCTTTTTCTTCACTTCACTCAATTAAAACCCCCGACGAGCCTATCGATAAGTGACTGACAGTTGCGTAGGTGGGGTCCCCCCCCCCCCAACTCTACAATATTTCCCGGCCTTCTGGAAGCCCCGCCCCTTTCCTATTATTTCAAGTTCTCTGACTGTACATATTTTGAGTTCATTCGTGTAAAATAAAATCTAGCAGTGTGTGTTTGGCTTAGCTAACATTAGACAAGTCTATAGCTAACATCAGATACTGTATTTGTTGATGATGCTGAACATTTTCATCCATTTTCATTACACTTTTTTTTGGCCGAAAGTGACTAAATAAGCCAAATCTAACGCGTTACAAAACTTTTCATACTAATGATAATTAGACATTGATCAAATATGGCGCTTGCTCTGTTGCGGAAGAGCAAGATCATGGTTAAGCCCATGAACAAGCAGGCGACTGGAGGGGAAAAAGCTATTGGGCTGTTTTTAGTTAAAAAGTAAACACAAAGTTTTTTACTTTCGAGTTTTAGAGTTACACGTCTACGCATTATTCCTCTGTAAGGTTTGCAGGTCTGATATGTTGAAATGTCAGTTACATTTGGAACATATCTCTTATTACGGCCAAATTAATGACCGTTGTGGTAGTTTTAATAAATAATAGCAAAATGTCGATTGTTGATTTATTCTTGTAAACAGTCAGAAAACACAGCTGGCTAGAGTTTTAAAGCACATTTTGTTCAAATAAGCTCGGAACGGTGTTGGCGTACACCGAGCGCGGGTTCTGTATCGTTTGGAAATCGTCGGGTTCTTTGTGAATGAAGCATTAAGTGCATTAATCGATGAGTATTAAGAGTGAGAACAGTTTGTAGGTTCATTTTATGTTCTCTGTATTATTTAGTAAGGATTTTTGTGATTAACGTCGAGCACGGATCAGGATAGAGCTTTGATTTTTTGGGTGATGTACCCATGTGAACATTTTTCCTTTTTTTATTTAATTTTTGTGTTGCATGTGCTGCGTAGTTGTAGTGTAGCAGTACAAATGTAGCATTAACGAAATCTATAAATACAGCGAATAACAGAAAGAAAAAGGTTTTACATTTGTGCTGTCTACGGTTATATCTAATTTAATCCACATTAACATGAACATTAACACTTCTTTCCCTTTCAGCCTCATGTTCTAACTCTTCTGATCATTTCCGCGATAACTTGCTGCTCTTGGAGTATTAAGCGGTTTTTGATTATAATCATAAGAGCCTTCTAGTTGGCATAGATGAGTGATTTAAATGTTCGATATCTCTTTTATCCAGGCAAATGAAATAGTAATTGTTAATCAGATGAGTAACAGGACGGAGTTTACGAATAAAAAGCTGCCGCTAATGCTGTCTTGGCAACTTTATGTCCATCTATTACTGTTTAACACATCTTTATTTCCATTTTTTTTTCCACAGCCATGGTCACTGAATATATTACTTAAAAAAAAAAAACACACATGACTTGTATCAAGGTTTTTATTTAGTTATCATGAGGAAGGGGTTAAATTTGTATAACTAAAACCAAGTATAAATGATATTAACTATTAAGTACAATTTTAATAACCAGGAAATGTTTGACTGTTTCAAAGCTACATCTGTGTGTGAGTGAAAAGCTCGAATAAATAAGCATGACAGTACATACTTGCATTATTGTTCTTCAAATGAAATCGGTCCTGGGAAAAGATTCATCTCTGCCTGCAAACGATAGTTTGTGATCTTTAGTAACCAAAAATGTTACCACGACTTGACCAGATTTTCAGTTTTAAACACAACTTCTGGGTTATGGTGTGTTTAATTCGTGTTGTACGGTTGCTTTGCACGGTGACTTTTAGCGTCTTGAGCACAGTGTGCTTTCACATAAACGACACGGTCGTCACTCTGCCTCCTTACTCCTGATTGCGTTGTTTCATTTCGAAAACGATGTACATACGAGCATACATAGAGTTCTGTATATACTTTTGTAGCAAGAATGTGAAGTGCTTCGGAAATAAATATACACTTTTGCAAATGCCTTCAGTGAATGTTTGGTGTTTTTCTCCCTCTAAGTTTTAAAAAAATGAACTAGTTAAAATATGCTTTAACATTTTTGATTCATTTGCTTGTTTTTAAAGCAGTGCAATTATCGAATTTCTATCGTGTGTGTGTGTATGTGTGTGTGTGTATGTGTGTGTGTGTGTGTGTGTGTGTATATATATTATGGCGGCACGGTGGTGTGGTCGCTAGCACTTGCTTCACAGTAAGAAGGTCCTGGGTTCGATCCCCGGGTCACCCAGGGTGCCTTTCTGTGTGGAGTTTGCATGTTCTCCCC